>BPLR01010929.1:0-55899 GCA_021605095.1 Caerostris extrusa
ATAGTAAAATGGTTAATAATAAAATCAAGGAAATTCTTTTATTAAATATCAAAATTGTAATCCTTAAAAATATTATCAAGTGATCTTTTACTGATTTGAACTATAACAATTTGAGTAAAATAGACAATATATATTCATATTTAGATATATAATGAAGTGTATGGCATTGGAAATTTGAAAGAGATGAATTTTCTTTTACTTTCCATTAATGCAACATTTTGTAATGATTACTTAAAATTTCACCATAAAAACTTAAAAATTTCATATTATGCATATATACATCCGATGATAAAGATGAAAGACTTGCATTAAAAGACTAAAATTCAGTAAAGGATGTGTTACTTGTTTTGGCATTTTTTCTTCATTTGTAAGTTGACTTTCAACAAATTTATCTAAAGATGCAACCCATGATATCTATACATATTTAGGATGTTACAATTATTTTATTTTTAATTCAATGATTTCCTGGAACAACTTGTTTCTCTCCTATTAATGTGTATAAATAATCTGTGTTCTTCTTTGATCTACACATGCAATGCCTTTTTGATATTTGTGTTTTTCAATTTCGTAGATGCAAGTTATGAACATTCATGCACAATTTCTTTCTATCATTTCAGGTTTCTGAGGGCCCTAAATATGAAACACTTATCATATAACTTTTCAATTTTAGGCACGTTATCGTGGTTTGTTTGACGGTGTTTCTACGATGCACATGATAAATTACGTGTTGAAGACCGCTGTTGCTGTAGCTACGCAAAATTGATCTAGTTCTTATCTTGTTATTTCTCCTTTGATCCTTGTATTGATATGTTAAGTTCTTTATATCAAAATACTCTCATGTATAATAGTTCACAAAAAGTTTCAATAAAATATATTTGTTCAGATTTTCTATTCTAATAAATTTGTCTTATAGGGGCACTTCCAAAATTTCTATAATGCTTTACAGGGTATTTTCAAGTCTCAATAATTATATATAGTAATATGCTTGCATTTTAATATTTTTTTTTTTATTTATATATATATATTTTTAATATTTTTACATTTTAATATATAGTAATATGCCAACATTTTGATAATATTGTTTTATTAAAAAAATCGAATAATTTTGGGAATTTGTTTTAAAAACATTAACAGGAAATATTTTTCAGTACCTTACTATATATTTTTAATATTGTTTTAGAATCTATTATAAAACTTAATAAAACTAATTAACTTCTTATACATTTTTAATTCTTATTTTTTTTAATTAAAAATGTCGATCTTCATTTATACCCTTTCTGTCTCATTTAAATTTATTTGTTCCCTTGTACCAAGATCAACCGTAAATCGTACCTTATTATATAATAATATGGTATATATTAAATAGATAATTATTGAAAGAATCAGTTTTCATACATGATAGAAAAGGAAGGGAAAAGGAATTAACAGTTCTGAATGCAATTTTTAAAAGAATGAGTCTATAGAAATATATAAGCAAAAAAAAAAAAATGTTGTTTTAATAACAGAAAATAGTTTTACATTTTAATGAGTATGCCTTTTTCATGATGAAATTTCCGAAAAAGTAATTAATATAATAAAAAAGGCAAGAGTCAATTTTATTTAAAATTAGAAAAATAAGAATAAGTAATATATAATAATCAAATGTATATAGAAACAGATAAATGCATAATACATATTCATGCATAGTTGAAATAGTAAAAATGTTGAAATTTGCACTTTTAGGAAAAAGGTGTTCCTGGTAGTCTCCAACTATTTGTTGTTCAATCGAATTCATCCTAAAACACGAACAGTAGCTAATACAAAATGCAAATAAACGAAGAACAGTAAAAGCAATATCATATTTAGCTCAAAACGCGAATATCGCCAAATATAGTGCACTTTTTTCCTTACATGATGTCACCGAAATACTACAATTTGATTGGAGGTTCCTCTGGGAGTACTTTTACTCTCTATTATAAAACATATTAGCAGATTGTTTGGTACTGATGTTGTTACAACAAAGGGGGTGTTATTGGATTTTAGGGTGGTTATTTGGTAATGTATAAGCAATTTATGTTGCACAAACATTTTGTGTTGAATTTTAGAAATTTGTTCAAATAAGCACTTTTCCAAATTTACACAATTTGACTGTCAGATATTGTTGTAGGTTTGAATCAACATATGTGAAGAAATGTTTTCTATTATAAGCATGATAAAATCAGCATGTTTGTGAACGAATGTTTTCTATTATAAACATAATAAAATCAAAATAATGTTCAACATTAACTGATATGAACCTGAAACATCTTATTTTCTTAGCATCTTTAAGAACTAATCTTTATGTAGATGAGTTGATAAAAACAACTACAAATTCAAAAGCCCCCATTAAATAAATACTGAGTGTTTAATAATTATTTAGAATTAAAGGCTTCAAGTTTTTCATTTTTTATTTTATGCATTTAAAAATGTTTATTAACAATAAAACCTAAATTTGTACTTTTGTTTTATTGATATCTTTTTTAAAATCTCCCCCTATACAGACTAAAACATGAAAAATTTTTTTGCTATTTGCATAATAATTCCATAACTAGCATATAAATAAAAAAAATTTCACTTTTTTATAATTTTTAGTATGTTGAATAACTTGAAAGTGGCATGCATATTTTTTTTTTTGAAACAGTTGCACTTCTTCCCAAAAGGTTTGGCCATCTTTGTCCTATATAATGAACAACTCTGGTAGTTTAAATATAGTGTGCTGCAATGAGTAGTGTAGATCATTAATTTTTCTGAAATCAAAATCTTTGCAATATTAATACAAATTATTTATTTTTACAAATTATTTACAATTATCTATTTTTACAAATTATTTACAATTATTTATTTTTACAAATTATTTACAATTATTTATTTTTACAAATTATTTACAATTATTTATTCGGTCGTACATATAATTTCAATGTGTCACGTACATAGGTTACTACATCATTTCATCTACACTACTGGCCGTAAAATTTGCTATACCAGGAAGGCGGCAATTATAACAAGCTGAGTTAGCAAACGATTCGATTTTCAGTAAAATTTCCATTCATGCAAAGCACCTAATTGAAAGAAAATGATTAAGGATTGAGAGAAAAGATTGTAATGTACTGGGTTTGCGTGATCATCATACTGCAATATTTCTGCTGGTATCATTGCTGTCGCTCATCATTTATAAAAGCCGGTTAGAGTGCCGCTAGATTGTAAATAATGTATCAAAGACTTGCTGGCTTGTTTGTTACTTGGATGTGTGATCGTCTGTATGGATAAATATTTGTAGCAAAAACAGTATCATTCTTTCTTGTTTCATTATAATCACATAACTGTGGGCTGAACATGGAATAGATGGGTAAAGTGATAAAAAATAAAGTGTGGTGCATGTTGTCAAATGTAAAAAGTCCATGGCTTTACCTGACGAGCACAGAGAACAGACATCATTAGTAGCTATACCCATGCGGTGCAAGTGTTTAAGAAAATCATGTCCTGTCGAGAGTCGGAAATTTGCTGTAAAAACTGCATGGGGCAAGTCCATTGGGATGGGTGATGAAACAAGTATTCCACGTTTTATCAGTTGAAAGGAGTTTGTTTTAATAGTCTATTTTTCTTCTTTACCTAGGAAATTGTGGCTGTGGTAACTTTGGCCAAGAGGTTGGCTTTTTCATTTCCAGGCACTCACAATGGCTGGGAATCCACTGAAAAACAATCTTCCAGTCAGAAACAATTGCATAAAACAGATTTACCTTAACCTCTACAATAAGGAAGCAATCACTAGATACATAGGAGACAGTTGCTAAGATTGCAGCTTGGGAGTCAAAGATGACTGCTTTGTTAAGATGAGTAGTTAGTCCAAGGTTTAAAATTGCATTCCTTATGACAAAACTATCAGCATCAAAATTGAAGGCATTAAAAGACCAACTACATATGATTCTTCAAAAAAATCCTTTTCAATAGAGACCAGCACCAATTTCCATTACACGTAGATCCATCGGTGTAAATATGGATCCATTTAAAACAAGCGTAATTTGTAGTAATAACCTTTAAGGAAAAGGCCTGAAGAGCATTAGGAACTGTATCACATTTCTTTTCAGACATACCAATTGAAAGATTGCAAGTATGAGCTCTACTAATAAGTGGAGAGGAGCCAATTTGAAAAGGTTGAGATAATGTTGGTATGATGTTATATAAAAAAATACAAAAGCAAAAGTTCCTCAGCACAAGCGATAAATGATTTGTGCGTTTCCAGTCTGGGGTGGTGGAGAGTATTGTTGTCAATGCTGTAGGTTTAATCTTTTGTACTTATGAAGTTTTTCAATACCTGCTTTTCTCTTCTGAATTGTAAAGGTTCACTGCCAGTCAGAATTTCCATGCCAGCGATTGGAGTTGATTTAATCACTTGTTTTTTCACTATAATTTCACTTATATTTCTATTATTTTCATTTGTTTCTGATGTAGCAATTTTAATGGCCTGCAGTGTATTACCATGGATGATGATGATGCTTATATATAACATATAGGTACAAATAATTTATTTATAATAGTATTCATTTTATAGGATAAATAATAATAATAGATAAATAAGAATAGAATATTAAATAATAATAATAATAGATAAATAAGAATATATGAAATAAGATTATATATGGAGGATTATAGATATAAAATTTGTTTTATATAAATATAAAAGATATAATTAAGTAATAAAAAGTATAAAATATTTACAGAAAAAAATGTAATAAAAAATGAATATATTTATATAAATCACATTAAAATAATAATAAATGAAAAATTATAAACATGACACATTGATTGATAATAATAGAAAATACAATATATATATATAATAAAAATACAATATATGTACATGCTGCTACGATGATGATGCCTGTGTATAACATGCTGCAATTGTTAATGCACCCGCCTGGCCATGTAAGGTACTGTCACTTGATTATAAAATACTGAACAAAAAAGGACACAAAAATTTATAACTGATATTTTAGATATAAAGCAGGGAAAAAACTTCAATAGGGCAATTCAAATGCTACCATAAGAATTAAAAACAATAATTTTTAACCAGTATTATTTTTTTTCCTTCACAATGGTAATTTTACATCACAAAATACACCAGCATGCAAAACTTAAGCAACAAATGCATTTTTCAAAGTGCAACTGTGAAATTGATAAGGTTTTCTACGAATGGCACAGTGAAGAGACAACTTAGTAGAAAGGTGAGGCGTATGCAAATATCAGAGGGGATGCGTGGAATGCATGTGTTCAGTGCCAAGGCAATTTAAATACGAGAAGGAAGGACGCGTTTCCAGACATTCTCTGCAAGTGATTGTGAAATCGTATGTTCATAATGGCTACAAGAAACCACCAGGATATCTTTACACGTGGTAGAATGATCGATAAGTTTGTAGCTTGACGAGTGTTGTACAAGAGTTTGGAATTGATGAAAGTGTAGTTTCTTTAGATTGATAGTCTTCCAAATGACAGGTACAGCTGTAAGAAAGGTTGGCGGTCGAGGAAAACAACAGTGATGACCGATATATCGTTCTGCAGGTGAAAAGAGATCGTAAACAGATATCAGCCAACATCGCTCAGCAGCTGCGTACGGCAACCTAAAGGCAGGTATCACGCCTGAAGTCTGCATAAAAGTGGTTTATTCGCCTGTCGTCCTGAACGCTGCATAGCATTAACAGCAGCCAATCGACATCATCATTTACAACACAATCATCAAACACCAAGACTGGACATCTTATCAATGGAGTCAAGTTCTGTTTACTGACGAGTCGTTTCAGCCTGGGCAACGATTTTCAGCACCAGTTGATATGGAAGGAGGTAGTGACAGGGTTTCATCTAATGAACATTTGGGAAAGAAAGTCTTGGAGTGCTTCTATGGCGAGGCAATATGTTAAATGGACGATAGGAGCTCCATATTTGAGACAGCGATTGACTTATAGACATCATTATTGCGATGAAATTTTCCTCTCACACGTGCGTCAATTCCTGATCCAGATTTTATTTCTTGTGGATGACAATGCACGTTCACACAGGATCCCTGCTATTGAGAACCTTCTAGAAAGCGAGGATATCTGCAGAATGGATAGATCGTACTTCATTGATTTATATCCCATCGAACATGTGTGGCATGCTTTGGGGAGATGCCTGGCAGCAAGATTCTATCCTCCTGAGAACACCAGATAGCTGAAACAGACGATGCTTGAAGAATGGCCACTCTTTTAAAAAATAGGAACTGCTGTATCATTTGGTATCGAGTATGAACAGACGGTCGTGCAACCATTGCTGTTAAGAAAGATCATATCCCTTACTGTGGAACTTTGTTTGTAGTTCTTCCTCATGGCCAGACAATGTTTATTATTAAAGCCATTCTGTTAATAAATAATTTTTCTGATTTGTTCCAAAATTTATGCATTTTCAAATTTCGCCCACAATACTTTCTTCATCTTTATAAGTACTGTATTGTGCCTCTGTAGCATGAATTTCATGTCTCCCTCTTGATTTTTTGCAAAATTATGTCAAAATCAGAAAAGTTGCTAAGTTTTGCACACTAGTTTATTTCCCTGCATTATACATATATAATACTTCAATAAATTAAAACAATTGTTATATTTTAGTTTTATAGAAAATTTTGCAATAAATTTAAAGTTCAAACAGTTCTTTTTTCGTGCATTATAAATAAAAATTTAAAATTTTAGCAGATCACATCTATGGCAATTTCACATTGTATGTAAATTTTTTTCCTGTAATATTTTTTAATTATAATTTTCAATTTCATTAGTTTACATTTCTTTTCAATCATGATTCCAAATAGATTAAATATTTATAGAATAAAAAATTAGCCATTTAAATTAAAGCCAGAAAATAGTTTTGAAAAAAAGTCGTATTATAATGATAATTAAAATTTTCTTCTAATCTTTTCGTGTTTTCATCATCTTTTTTTATTTAAGACACTAGACACTGGATCATTGCAAATCAAAATAAATGTAAAATTCATATTTATACAAATAATTGTTTTTTAAGTCTTCTCATCTCAATTTTTCTTAATTTTTAAATGAAATGTGTTTTAATTTATTGATTTCATATAGAAAATTATTTTGCTCACAATTTTTAAATAATTTTGATATTAAGATTGTTGTGTGTAAGGATTTAAATATGTGTAAAATCTATTCACAACTTAAAATTAATAAAACTTTTAACGAACGTCTGATGTACCAAAACGAATGCGAGACATAATAAGTTCAAAATTACTTCCAAAAAGATGCAGGAAATCTGTATCCAGTAGATTTAAAAAGAACACCAAGAATGACTCTAAAATTGACAGCTGAAAGGTAGAATTATAATGAACAAGGCAATAAATATTTTATTTTTCTGTGGGAATTTTTAACCAAATAAATTACCTTTTATACATTATTAATTTTATTCGAAAATTTACAAATACAAATTTTATACTGTAAGGTTTAATTATTATTAAGTTATAACTGGTAACTGGGATTTTAACTGTGTGGTCCAGTGTGGTAAGTACATACAGTCAAGAGCTAGAGAACGCTCAGAGCTCAGTTAAAAACAGTAGGCCAGGGACCGGTTCTTGGTTTTTAACTATTAATACTATTGTAGAAGAGGCACAGGGTGCCATGTGTATGTATGTACTAATATTGTAAATAAAGTAATTTAAATAGAAAGAGAGATTGGTATTACATACTGACACAACTAGTTGCTAGCATAGCAGCTAATAATACTTTTACTAATTTTATACAAAATTATAAAAATTAGATGCACATAAGGAATTATTCTTCGATCTTATGCTTAATTAAAAATTTCATGAATTATTTTTTATCAGTGTTATTAAAAATAGAAATTAATACACGAGATGGATTAAAAGGACTTTCTTCTAGGAATTAGCCACAATATTCTCCCTTCTTCAATAAATAACTCTTAGATAGTGGAATTATAACTTTGGTGGATTGTGTATCCCTTGAGTACAACTCAACAACTGAAACAGATGTTGACTGTAGCATGGACAATAGTTGGATAATCGAATGGTGAGATGGTGTCAAACAACCACTGCAGTAAAAGAAAGGTTATATCTCTACTGGGGGACATCTATTTGTTGTTGTTCTTGGCAAGATACACATTTGTACCAAAACTCTTCAATAAAGCCTTTTATTTCCTTTTGTAATTATGAGGGATCAAATGAGGTAAGTTTTTTTTTTTTTTTTTTTTTTAAACAGTGGAATTGCAATTTTGTCCGATCCATAAGTGTGATAAGTTTCATTTCGTTAATTTGATTGATTCTATAAGTGCTTCCAAGCAATGCCACTCAAGGAAACATATGACGAGTGTGTGCAAATCTGTTTTACACTGCATTAATTCTCTTGTCCCCACATTCTTCTCTCATCTGACAAAACATAGGAAAACACATACCCGAGCAAGGCCAGATAAACAGTTGGTTTCATTATAAGTCCGCATAGCGAAAAATTTACAAAAACCAGAAAAGGTGAAAAAGGAAAACTAATTTCTTATTAATGCTGTAAATTTTGAACTTATAAAATTGCACAAGAATATGAAAATACATGTGCAGTACCTGTACCTATTCTCAAAATCTTATAGATTAAGTAAAGTATCTTAACACAAAAGAAAAGTGCATTATAATATATATTAAATTTGTTGAATAAAAAAAAACGAATGTCGATTTTGAATAGTGAAAAAGGAATCCACTTTTTGTGAGCATTCATCAAGTTTGTGATGAATCTGCTTACTTGAGTGACAAGTCGACGGGGAAAGCATCCCCCATTTAATACATTAGTCAGAAATAAACCAATTACTTCTTTAAAATCTATTCTCAAACACGTTTCACCACATTGGCACCGCATTCAGCCACCAAATGATTGGATTCGGGTCATCCTTCCTCGTTGCAGTACCGTCTGGGCACGACATTAACCCCGGCGAGTTTTGTAGCAAAACTCTTGTAAAGAGATTAACATCGCCCGCACCCCAAACAACCCCTGAAAGTGACTAAGTCACCTTAGTGGCGGAGGTTGGTATGTTTCTATGAACAGCGCCCCTTAATACTGTGTAAGTCAGACAACCACTTCTGCATAGCGACAGCTCGTCAGGAGCATCTTACACCGGTGAAACAATTTGTTCAAGAACAAATTTACCAGAGCAATCGGTACAAATTGGTATCATATAAATGTACTTTATATCGGCATACATTTTATTTTCAATGCAGGTATCCATCAATTTATCCTGCCATTGAAGACAGCTGGAAAAATTATCAGAAATTTGTTTTCAATTCTTTAAGAAAAATTCCATCTAAGGCGCAGGATAGTAGCTGGCGATTGTAAAGTGAGTATATACCAAACACAAAATTCAATACGAGTATCATCGTCAAGTAAATTGTTATGGATGTGGAAAAGTAGAAGTAAACAAGCAAAGAAAGTCCATCTTGCTCTCCACCTGAGTAAGTAGATTCAAAGGACTTTTAAATAGTATAACCGTACATGTTGCATTTGCTAATTTCGAACAATTTTTTTAAGAATACGAATTAATGTAATGAATGGTGCGACATATTCTCGTATTGGAGTAAGTCATACACCATTGCAGAGTAAATAAAATATCTTCGTCTAAACGAAAGGAGAGTAAAATTTAAAAACACAGTTCTTAATGACATGCTAACTTGTGCCACAGAAAAGGAACAGAAGTAGAAAACCCTTGAGTAAATATCGAAGTTGATGGACATTTAATCCAAACCAAATTCTTTAAGGAACTGACTGGCAAAGCTAGAATTACCTTATATCTTACAAACAACAATTAAGTATTTCCACAATAATTTTAAGGTAAGTTTTGAATTCACTGAAGATACATCTGAAACTTTTACTTAAAGAGGATGTTGATCACTAAAAGAAGAAGATGAAGGTAAACATCTTTCCACAGGACAGACTACACAAGTAAATAATTTATTAGAAAGTTTTCGGATATTTTTTAACCAGGGGAAGAAGAATCCCAAGATTCAGCACAACAGTAATACAAAAAACAATCTTCCTGTTTCATTGCCACCATATCATATGACATCAGTTAAGAACTGGACAAACTTCTCATTAATGGTATTACAGAAAATGCAAATCACCACATGCTTCATCTGGTGTTTTAATTCCGAAGATGAAGGTAAAACATCTTCCACAGGACAGACTACACAAGTTAATAATTTATTAGAAAGTTTTTGGATATATTTCATTCAACAAGGGAAGAAGATTCCCAAGATTCAGCACAACAGTAATACAGAAAACAATCTTCCTATTTCATTGCCACCATATATAATATGACATCAGTTAATAACTGGATAAACTTCTCATTAATGGTATTACAGAAAAATGTGAATCACCACATGCTTCATCTGGTGTTTTAATTCGAAGATGAAGGTAAACATCTTTCCACAGGACAGACTACACAAGTAAATAATTTATTAGAAAGTTTTCAGATATTTTTCAACCAGGGAAGAAGAATCCCAAGATTCAGCACAACAGTAATACAAAAACAATCTTCCTGTTTCATTGCCACCATATCATATGACATCAGTTAAGAACTGGATAAACTTCTCATTAATGGTATTACAGAAAATGCAAATCACCACATGCTTCATCTGGTGTTTTAATTCCGAAGATGAAGGTAAACATCTTTCCACAGGACAGACACAAGTTAATAATTTATTAGAAAGTTTTTTGGATATATTTCATTCAACAAGGGAAGAAGATTCCCAAGATTCAGCACAACAGTAATACAGAAAACAATCTTCCTGTTTCATTGCCACCATATCATATGACATCAGTTAAGAACTGGATAAACTTCTCATTA
Organism: Caerostris extrusa; assembly: GCA_021605095.1. Taxonomy (NCBI): domain Eukaryota; kingdom Metazoa; phylum Arthropoda; class Arachnida; order Araneae; family Araneidae; genus Caerostris; species Caerostris extrusa. Next base: position 10,888 of record BPLR01010929.1, read on the forward strand.
ATGGTACTACAGAAAAATGCGAATCACCACATGCTTCATCTGGTGTTTTAATTCCGAAGATGGAGGTAAACATCTTTCCACAGGACAGACTACACAAGTAATAATTTATTAGAAAGTTTTTGGATATATTTCATTCAACAAGGGAAGAAGATTCCCAAGATTCAGCACAACAGTAATACAGAAAACAATCTTCCTATTTCATTGCCACCATATAATATGACATCAGTTAATAACTGATAAACTTCTCATTAATGGTATTACAGAAAAAATGCAAATCACCACATGCTTCATCTGGTGTTTTAATTCCGAAGATGAAGGTAAACATCTTTCCACAGGACAGACTACACAAGTTAATAATTTATTAGAAAGTTTTTGGATATATTTCATTCAACAAGGGAAGAAGATTCCCAAGATTCAGCACAAAAGTAATACAGAAAACAATCTTCCTGTTTCATTGCCACCATATCATACGAGATCAGTTAAAAAGAACTGGATAAACTTCTCATTAATGGTATTGCAAAAATGTGAATCGCCATATGCTTCATCTGGTGTTTTAATTCGAAGATGAAGGTAAACATCTTTCCACAGGACAGACTACACAAGTTAATAATTTATTAGAAAGTTTTCGGATATATTTCATTCAACAGGGGAAGAAGATTCCCAAGATTCAGCACAACAGTAATACAGAAAACAATCTTCCTGTTTTATTGCCACCATATCATATGACATCAGTTAAGAACTGGATTAACATCTCATTAATGGTATTACAGAAAATGCGAATCACCACATGCTTCATCTGGTGTTTTAATTCCGAAGATGAAGGTAAACATCTTTCCACAGGACAGACTACACAAGTTAATAATTTATTAGAAAGTTTTTGGATATATTTCATTCAACAAGGGAAGAAAGATTCCCAAGATTCAGCACAACAGTAATACAGAAAACAATCTTTCTGTTTCATTGCCACCGTATCATATGACATGAAATAAGAACTGGATTAACATCTCATTAATGGTATTACAGAAAAATGCGAATCACCACATGCTTCATCTGGTGTTTTAATTCCGAAGATGAAGGTAAACATCTTTCCACAGGACAGACTACACAAGTTAATAATTTATTAGAAAGTTTTCGGATATATTTCATTCAACAAGGGAAGAAGATTCCCAAGATTCAGCACAACAGTAATACAGAAAACAATCTTCCTGTTTCATTGCCACCATATCATATGACATCAGTTAAGAACTGGATTAACATCTCATTAATGGTATTACAGAAAAATGCAAATCACCACATGCTTCATCTGGTGTTTTAATTCGAAGATGAAGGTAAACATCTTTCCACAGGACAGACTACACAAGTTAATAATTTATTAGAAAGTTTTGGATATATTTCATTCAACAAGGGAAGAAGATTCCCAAGATTCAGCACAAAAGTAATACAGAAAAACAATCTTCCTGTTTCATTGCCACCATATCATACGAGATCAGTTAAAAAGAACTGGATAAACTTCTCATTAATGGTATTGCAAAAAATGTGAATCGCCATATGCTTCATCTGGTGTTTTAATTCCGAAGATGAAGGTAAACATCTTTCCACAGGACAGACTACACAAGTTAATAATTTATTAGAAAGTTTTCGGATATATTTCATTCAACAGGGGAAGAAGATTCCCAAGATTCAGCACAACAGTAATACAGAAAACAATCTTCCTGTTTTATTGCCACCATATCATATGACATCAGTTAAGAACTGGATTAACATCTCATTAATGGTATTACAGAAAATGCGAATCACCACATGCTTCATCTGGTGTTTTAATTCCGAAGATGAAGGTAAACATCTTTCCACAGGACAGACTACACAAGTTAATAATTTATTAGAAAGTTTTTGGATATATTTCATTCAACAAGGGAAGAAGATTCCCAAGATTCAGCACAACAGTAATACAGAAAACAATCTTTCTGTTTCATTGCCACCGTATCATATGACATGAAATAAGAACTGGATTAACATCTCATTAATGGTATTACAGAAAATGCGAATCACCACATGCTTCATCTGGTGTTTTAATTCGAAGATGAAGGTAAACATCTTTCCACAGGACAGACTACACAAGTTAATAATTTATTAGAAAGTTTTGGATATATTTCATTCAACAAGGGAAGAAGATTCCCAAGATTCAGCACAACAGTAATACAGAAAACAATCTTCCTGTTTCATTGCCACCATATCATATGACATCAGTTAAGAACTGGATTAACATCTCATTAATGGTATTACAGAAAATGCGAATCACCATATGCTTCATCTGGTGTTTTAATTCCGAAGATGAAGATAAACATCTTTCCATAGGACAGACTACACAAGTTAATAATTTATTAGAAAGTTTTCGGATATGTTTCATTCAACAAGGGAAGAAGATTCCCAAGATTCAGCACAACAGTAATACAGGAAACAATCTTCCTGTTTCATTGCCACCACATCATATGACATCAGTTAAAAAAGAACTGGATATACTTCTCATTTATGGTATTACAGAATAATGCGAATCACCATATGCATCATCTGGTGCTTTAATTCGAAGATGAAGGTAAACACCTTTCCACAGAGCAGATTACACAAGTTAAGAATTTATTAGAAAGTTTTTGGATATATTTCAACCAGCGGAAGAAGATTACCAAGATTCAGCACAACAGTAATACAGAAAACAATCTTCCTGTTTCATTGCCACCATATCATATGACATCAGTTAAAAAGAACTGGATAAACTTCTCATTAATGGTATTGCAGAAAATGTGAATCACCATATGCTTCATCTGGTGTTTTAATTCCGAAACTTAAACTACTCATTTGTGCATGGATTATTGGAAATTGAATGCGATTCCAGTTACTGATAGTCTCTTCCCAAGAATGGACAATTTGTTGCATGATGCAAAACATATCTCTTGTATGTTTACAACTGACTTATAATTAGGCTACTACCAAATTGAGGATATTTCAGGTAATCGTGAAGACAGCCTTCATTTGCTCTTTTGGAACTTGCAAGTATCAACGAATGTCATAAGGGGTTGCAAAATACCCAAGCAACTTTTCAAAGATAAGTATAAAATTTCCGAAATTCGTTGAAATGTTAATTATTTCTCATATCTTTTATTTTATCCTTATTCTTTAGTATCATATTGTCTAAGACTTATAAAGAACATCTTTCCAACTAAAAAGCTATTTTCAAAAAAACTCTATAACAGTTTATATTGGAATTGAAAATCCGTAACTGTCCCAAATACCTGGACACTATACAACGTAATCTGAACTCTAAGTACTCCAGAGAAAATAGCTTTTCCAAAGACTGTTCAAACAAGTTCGATTATTTTTACAAGTATGATTCTGGTATACAAGGTTCACTCCAAAATTATCTAAAGTGGATAGACCACTAAGCAATCTCACAAAGAAAAATACATGTTCGAAATGGAGCCGAGAACAAGTTCCAAACACAAACTTTTAATAGTCCACCAGAATAACCCAATGAAACCCTATATCATACGAACTGAAATTATGAATTGAGTGCCGTACTTTTATAAGGCACTGCAACAAAAGAACGTCCTATCGAGTATACTAGTCGGTTACTCATAAGATGTGAAAGAAATTATTCTACAATACTAAAAGCATATAAACCTTAAAGAAATTTTACACATACATCATAGAGCAAGAAATCACTGTTATATCAGATCATAAACTTTTACAATGGTTGAAGAGTTTAAACATCCTACTGGCCATGTAACTACTTAGCAACGAAGTACTTTTAAATGGTGTTCGAATGTTTATTAGCGAACAGATTAAAAATTGTACAAAATGTAGCTCCAAATTTTAGGGTAAATACCAATCTACTAGCAACTATTGACCCTATTGCTATAGATCTATTTGAACCTTTGCCCGAAACGAAAAATGGATCCTCATCATAGAAGTCTACTTTAAATGAATAGAATTACTTGCTTTATCCAAAGCTACTGTTAAAGAATCTGTCATAACATTAATTGAAGAAGTCTTTCTTATGAGATGAAGACTACCAATAAAAGTCATTGATGATGTCTCTGTTTTTGTAAACAAATATCCTACCATTTGAATATAAGCAAACCCTGAACACTGCACATCATGTACAAGCAAATCCTATTGAAGGAAACAAACAGCGACCTGAAACCTTATTTGGCAATTTTATTGGGTGCTGATAAACCAAATGACAGAAACGTTACTAACAAATCAATTTGCTTTGAACACTGATAAGTGTAATTCAACAGGACAACACCAATCTGCAGTTTGAAGAGAGTTGTGTATTGCCAATGACATTTCCCACGACTTTCGACGTGTTGTTTCATAATGGCAATTTCGTTCTAGAAATAACACCTTGTTTTGAAGGCAAAATTGAAGTACAGTGAATCGGACAAGTCAAACCTTCATCAAACAGCCTGTTGCAATGGAAAGATTAGACTTTAACCAACAATCAAAATTCAGCAAATGGTGGCAAAAAGCAATGGTCTGATATATTCAGATCATGGTCTGTGCATCCCTGGTATAAATATATAGTTCTAGAAAAGTTTTACACTTTGAAAGGAGAAAAGAAAATGAAATAAATTAGAAACTTTATAAATGAGAAAAAAATTTTCCTATTCACCTTTTACACTTTCTTTAAATATAAAAATCTGAAAGAGCATGACATGTCAAAATTTCATAAACAAGCATAAATCCAATATACCTTAAAGAAAAAGGCACATTAAAGAGAGTCTTAACTGTGTTTGTATAATCTTTGAATGTGAACATTTTATAGTGGATCAGCTATTTATCTAATATTGCTTGGATATATATTTTCTTAAATTTTGTCACACAGCAAAATGTAGTGTGACTGGAGAATGAATGTAATGTAAAACTGATTTGCCTCTCGCCTTACCTTTCCTTGGACATTAAATTAGGAAGCACTTATAGGATCAACCAAATAAACAAACTAAAACTATCAACATTTGCTGAATAGGGCAAAACTGCAATTACACTATTTTTTAAAAAAACCTTACCTCATTGATCCCTCCCCCCCCCAAAAAAAATGCTTTATTGAAAGAGTTGTGTTGGTGCAAATGTCTTCTTCCCAAGAAGGAGAACAACAAATGAATGTCCCTCAGTAAGAGGTATAACCTCTCTTAACTGCAGTGGTTGTTTGACACAATACTCAACATTAGATTATCTAACTGTTGTTGAGAGTCAAGTGCCCCCATTCTACAATCAACATTTTCAATGGATACACATCTTCCCAAAGCATCCCACAAGTTATAACATGTCACTCAATAAGCGTCCTGTAAGCCCTGGGAATTTTAAATTGTAAATTGGTCTCACTTTTTGGACACATAGTATATGGCAACACTTGTTGAAAGATATGATTTCTGGATAGTAGCATCCTTCAGATGAAACATAAGAAAGTTTCATGGCATTCTGATAATTAGTTTATAGTGGTTTTAGTAAACTCCCAGTTTTGTAATTTTCAAAATCGTGGATGAAATCATAGATTCGTGTGAAGAGATTAAACATTGTTTTTAGATGAGGAAAAATACTTTTGGAGCCAAACAGGGCTTGATAAATTTCCAGCATGCATAAGTTGCTTTTGAAGTGGGTGCATGAGATTCTCACACATGACTAAAGAGAGCTGTTTAAGTGAGATAAAAAAGATTTCTTATGGCTTTATGCGACAATGATGAAACATGGTTAACTACTACACGCTTGAATCAAAATAATAGTCAGCTGAGTGGACAGCAGCCGGTGAAAGTCGTCCAAAGTGACCACAAACTCCTTATTTTGGGACACACATGGTATTTTGTTCATCGACTATCATGAGAAAGATAAAACTATCAATACCGAATATTACATGACATTAGTGGATCGATTGCCTGTAGAAATTTAGGGAAAAGTAGTGTTTCACTAAGGCAATGCCCCTGTGTCATAAGTCAATGAAAACTATGGTTAAAAATAAATGAATTATGCTTCAATTGCTTCCCACCCACCCATCGTACTCTCCAGATCTAGAAATTTGGCTCAAATGAAGAGGTGATTACTAAAACCGAGGCCTATTTTGAGAGCAAAGACAAATCATCGCTCTACAAACAAGGTACCAAAAAGTTAGAGGGGAGTTTAAATGAATGAGTTACTCTTGAAGGAGAGTATGTTGATGAATAATGTCCAATTTCTAAAAAACAAATTGTTTTTCTTAGCTAGACCGGGACTTATTGAGTGATGTGTTACAACATTTGAATCGGAAGAATACAGTGGCCAGTGATATCTTTACTTTCTAGAGATACCAACACATTCTTTAACAGCATGAGTATTTTGTGTTACCGTCCATAGAAATAAAGTGTGCACTTATGACACCTTGGAATAGACGTTAGTGCAAAATTAAGTTAATAAATGCTTGTACATTTTTTTTTTTTAAAAAAAATTAGTACATTTGAAAACTTTTAAATTTTATTGAAAAACACATTAAAATTTTTAACTGGGTTTAGTGTTAGAATAAATTAGCATTTAGTGAATGAATGAATGAATAGTAGTAAAAGAAGCCCAGTTGTGTTTGCATGTGTATGTTTTTTCAATTTGGGAGTTCAAATTTTAAACACATATCTCATAGAAATATGAAATCATGGGAAAAAAACTGGGCATTAAAGAATTGTAATATAATTTTTAAATAACTATAATGAATCAAAAATATTTTGATTATAAATGCTAAAAGCAATTATTTTGAAAAGAAGAAAGCCATACTTAAAAGTGTATACTGTCTTATATATATTATAAATTGAATTTGTTAATTTCCAAAAAAATATTTAATAGTTTTTTATATTTGATAATTTATTTTGAACAAGTGTTTTATTTTTTTCTATTAATAGTTAAATAAATCCCTTTAAATTGAATTTATTACATTTGGGATAAATAAAGTTATGTTCTTTTCTGAATGTAAGAACCCGATTTTCCTCCTTTCAAAAATTGCTTACTTTTATATATAATATTGCATAGGTTACCAAATTCCCACAGAAAAATGAAATATTACCATGTTGGTTACAATTCCCCCTTTCAGCTGTCAATTTCATGGCCATCCTGGGATTTCTGCATTGTTTTTTTAGGAATTTTGGAACTTATGCTTTCTACTTGTTTGCACATCAGGCACTCATTAAAAGCTTTATGAAGTTGCCAATAGCAATAATCATTTTTTTCTAATTTCTGAAAGACAACAAATTTATATTAAAATAATATAAGATTAAATAAATATTTTAATAAATATAAAATTGAGGAAATTTAACATTACAAAAAAAAAAAAAAAAAAAACACAGGTGAATTTAATTTATTTTTGAAATATGTTTTTTTTTTTTTTTTTTTTAATTACTTCCCTTTTGTAGAAGGTTTTCAGATACTTCTGTTTTGTTACATTTATCATCCATATAAGATTTTTAAATGCTTTTGTTATTTTAAAATAGTGGAATTTTTTTTTCTTCTAACAGTATTAAACAGGATTATTAATACAGATATAAGGAATCATAGAGATGTTAGCATATTTGTGAATTTCATTTTCTTATGAAATCAATAATAATTGTAACAATTTAGCCTTAAAATTGCAATCAGGCAGTCATATTAAAGTTGTAGAAGTACAATTATAGCTTGTCCTATCCACTAGAAATATTTTTCTGATACATAAATAAAAAAATCCTATGAAAATAATTACATGACTTCAAAAAAGAGATTTTAGAAAAAATTATGAAATAATTGTAGAAGTTTATGACGTTAAAAATAGAATCAAAATCTACTTTTAAACTATTGTCTAACTTTTCACCAACAAAAAGCTTAAAAGCTTGAATGCTTAAAAGCATCCATTATCTTGTTTAAATTTTAAAAAAAAAGGGACAATAAAAATAATTGCAGAATTTAATAAAATTAACTATTTAATTAAATTTTGTCGTGATTTTTCGCCAAAAATGAAATTTGCCACAGATGTTAGATAAATTGAAAAATATTAATTTTGACAAAAAATATATTTGCATTCTAAAAGCTGTATTTTAAATTGAAATTTCTCAAAATTAAGTATGAAAATAAAAATGTGTCCTTATATAAAAATATTAATAAATTTTAGTGCTAAATTTTTAATTGTACGACTAGTATGGCAGTTTAGATGGACCAGACGGGCAAATGTGGTTCTGGCAGTGGCAGCAGCAGCTCCTCCTAGAGGTGTGAAAAAATGAAATTCAGTTTCGTTTTCATTATAAGCACATGCTGTATTAACAAAAAATTTCCAAACTGGAGGCTTCGAGCAACATGAATGTGCCTTGAAGCAATAATGCAGGACAATGCCTAGCATATGGATTGGTGCACTGCATTTTAATAAAACATTTTTTAAAATGCATTATATTAATTATTCTCTTTTTATGCTCTATACATTTAGCATTACCTATTACATCATTATACTATCATATACAAGTTGTCTTGTATAAGATCTGGGGTCATATGTAATGAACAAATAATGCAAAGCAAGCAAATGAATTTGTATCTGTTTGATACAAATTCATTATGAAATTTTTATTCATTAGTTATTATGAAACTAGATACAGCAACCCTTCGCATGGGTGCTAGTTTGGAATTATTTCGCTTTTGGCTGTACCCGACACTATATGTAAAAACTAGGTTACTTCGCGATTTTATTTTCCCATAAATTTATAGATATTCTTTTTTAAGATCATTTAAAGATATTCTTTTCTTGATCAATTTTTTTTCTTGTGCCTGACCACTTTTAATGTTTCTCATTGGTTTTATATATATTTTTATTAAATCTTTTTTCACATATTTTAAACTCATATTTATTGATTTATTTAAATTTCTTTGCATGAGCTAATAAGTAATGTAAAATTGTTCTGAAAGATCATCAGGAGATAAATTTATTTCAAAGTGAAAAGGAGTTTTTTTCAAGGAAAGAAACTCGTGCGAAATTCTATAGTTTTTAATTTTTTACGTTTGCTGTTATTCATTTTGTTCTTACTTTAAATTCTAAATTTTATGGATAAACTGTTTATCGGCAGTGCCAATTATTTATTATTATTATTTTTATGTTTTTCAATATGAATTAACATAATCAAAAAATATTTTGGTTATATATAGCATTTATTCAACTATATTCATTTATTATATTATTTGAATTTGTAGCAAAATAAACTCCCATTATCAATTAAAACTATTTTAAAAAAAGCCAAATGGAAAGATTCAATTGCTAGTAATGATTTTTGCATTTCTTTCGGAAAAGCGCTTTGCTTTTAGAAAAATAATTTCTTGACTTATAATAAATCTTTCTTGATTCATTTTAGTATTTATAAGTAGCATTTATAAATTATGTAAGACTACAATTATTGGTTTATTTTTGTAAAACATGAAAGTTGCAAAACAGCTTTTATTGTTAGATTTCACTTGATCCTTACCTTCTTAAAGTATTATGTCCGCCCTCTTATATAGGGCGGACTTGATGTCATACTTTGTGACAACTTTTCGGCGGTCGTGTTTTGTCACCGAGCGCGCCGTGGCCCACAAGTTGTTGAGGTAATCCTCCATTTGGCGACTGCTATGCAGGGGCACTTGGCTGGAGAGGACTGCACCGTGGTAATCTCGGCGCAGCTCCTCTACAACCTCTTCAAACAACCCCTGTTCAGGGTCAGGTCTTTCTGAAAGGGATGAAAAAAAAAACCTTTTAGATATAACCCAGTATTTCTCCAATTTATATTACATATATGCTTATTTTTTTAAAATTTTAATGGCTCTGAATTTCAGAACTTTCTTCCAGATTTTTTATATATATATAACACTGTATTTAACTGGGTGTCCCTCATGGGAGGATGGGTGCAGCTTCTGTTCTAGAAGTCGCTTCGGTGCGCCCTTACAGTCATAGGAGACTGGGACACGGCTTGGCACCGCCCATGGCACCGCCGGGACTCGAACCCGAAACCTGTGACACCGAGCGCCAGACACTCGGCCATTTAGGCCTTTTTTATATATATAACACTGTATTTAACTGGGGCCTGAATGGCTGAGTGTCTTAGCGCTCTGGAAAGGTTTCGGGGGGCCATGGATGTTTGTAGTGGTTCGGAATCCACTTTAAGCGTAGGTTTCAGTCTGATATGACTGTAAGAGCGACACGGAGCAGAAGTCAGACTTCTACCTGCGGGTGCTCCATCAGAACAGAAGCTGCAGCCCCCTTCCATGAGGGATACGACAACAACAACTGTATTTTATTTGGTTTGATAGGAAGTCAGGACCGATTATTTAAACATAAATAAATCACATTTACATGAATGTTGGGTTAAACTGATAGTAATTGATGATGCAGCAGTTTAGTTTTTTCAAGGAAATATGGTAAATGTAATCGCTCAATTCGGAACTAATTTACAAGATAATTAACAGATATATTTATATACATCATTAGTTTACAAATGTGTAAATTGAAGGTAATTTCTTGATTATAAACCATTTGGGAATTAAGTTGTGATCAAATAATAATAAAAAAAAAAACATCAAATATCTCAATTTTTTCACTTAGTGCTAATGCAAAATCCACTTTTGTTTTTTAAAGAGCTTCAACAGCATACTCTTATGCAGGAAAAGGAATGATGATAACATCAAAGGTCAATGTTCAAAACAGATGTTTCAAGAATATTGGACTGAAACTGTAATTTTAAAACATTTTAAAACCTCGTGACATTTAAATATTTTGTTTTGCCTTGACAAATGCATTTTATTTATACCTGTACAAGTTAATATACAACAAATGATCAATGAATTGTTACCATTATTCGTCGCAATTCAAGAATTGCATCTAAAAATTGTTTAAATAATTTATTGACATAATGTATTGTCATTCAAATTCTTATATTAACACTATGCCCTCCGAGTGCTTTAATGTGAAAAGGCTTGCAAGTTTTGATATTACAAAAATTAATTTTGAAGAAATAGAACACTTACGGGTCGACCAGGCCTCCTGACAGGGGCAGGCATCTGCAATAAATATATTAAAAAAAAATTTAAGTTTGATAACATTCCAAATATTAATCTAATGAAAACATCTTTTTAAGTTAAATTTGAACATAATGTTAATCAAAATATTTAATTCAGCTATTTTTAAAGTTAAATTAGCAATATTAAATGTAAAAACATGAGACTACTTAAAAATACCTTCAAACAGTGGATTCTACAGAATTAAAAAAAACACACTAACAAATATGGTTTTTTTTATGTCCATAGACTTTGCAAAATTACTCATAATTAATTTTAACAGCAATTCATAATAGAGACTTTACAAAAAAAAAAATGATTATCCAAGTAAAAAAAAAAATACTCACCAGCTGGGTGACCTGTGTGGTGCTGGAGCTGTGGATTGATGCCTGGTGTCCTTAAAAAAAAATAAAAGCAATCATTAATACAAAAAATAAAGAAAAAAATGACATAAAAGGATTTTGACAATATGTAAACGTTACAATAATAAACTTATGGTTGAATATAAAATATTTTGCAACGGTTTCAAATATTTACAATGTAATTTTTCACAAAGAGATTCTGAAACCATTTACCAAATGAATGCACAAAATATTAATTTTTATGCAAACTATAATTTATATTCACACTAATTATCTAGAAATCATTTTCTTTGAAATGATTTTATTATTATAGTTTATAAAATTAGAGACATTAGTTTTATCTTGTATTATTGGATTCCTTTCAAATATGAACTGAAGAATTATATTTGAAACCATATTTCATTTCAACTATGTAATAAATTTGACTACTAACTAAGTGCATGTTACATATTGAATAATTTAATCTTTTTGATAGAATTAACGAATTATTTCCTTAGGTCAAATTTTTTCAATCACATCTTTTAAAAATGAAATTATCGATTGAATTGAAAAGATGGTAATAATATTTTAGACCAAAAGTAAATATGTTGTATTTGTGGCAATATGTACTAATAAGAATCCAATGAAAGAAAAGGCTTTAGTTAATTTAAATTTAGAAGTCTTTTGAAATATGAACACCATACATAAAAAAAAAAATATACTATTCTTTGAAGATCTGTGCTGCTCTTGGGCAGGAAGAAGCTACAGTAGTATGCGATTATTTATTGATACATAGAATGCTTCAATCAAGAAATCAAAATATTTGCTACTAATGGGTTACAGATAAAACCAAGGATATTTAATTTATTCAGATAGGCATCAATACATAAACAATGTGGTAGATACAACATATTGATGAGCTGAAATACAAGCTTAATGAAACTAGTACATAATACAAATTCGGACTGTTTCTTTTAATTTCATAATTCACGTCATGATGGAAATCAATTTGTGCACAGATTTATAGCTATGTATGACTTAAATCAAAATGTTTGTAAATAAAATGTATGATAATGCAACGAACAAAAATATTAATTCATTATATTTTCTCTATTAATGATGTTTTACTGAAGTTTAAAAAAAATTTTCCATTATTGTGTATTAAGATTCTTTATCTTTATCTTGTGTATTAAATCTTAAAGAATCTTAAATCTTAAAAGATTCTTTAAGATTTAATAACATATAACAAACATATACTGATAATTTATGATTTTAAAGCATTTTCTCTTTCTAATGTTTTTAATGGTTTGTAGCTGTACTGTTTGTACTTTTTTGCAAGAAACAAATTATTAAGAGAACAAACAATTCCAATCAATAATGCTAAATAAAGTCAATCAATATTAAAAAAAAAAGAAAAGATCACTAAGTCAAAAAAATAATGTATCTCAGATTAAAATATTTTCAGCTTTTGAGTATAAAAAAAAAAAAATATTGAGTATAAAAAATAAAAGTTCGAAATATCTTTCCTAATTTAACATATTCGAGACGAAACCCAAGTGGGCATTTTGATACAGGGCATAGTGTTAATTACTACACCAATAGTGGAATCTCCTGGTGTTAACAAAGATTCTTTTAAGATGTCTGATTAGGGTATGTTGAAATTGAACACCAAGCAACTGATTCGTGGAATACAATCCACTCCCTGCACAAGTATCATGGAAGTGATTAAATACGACACAGCAGTAAGCAACATTATGTAAATAAAGAACAAAATATACATTTTACAGATTTAAATATTGCAATTTTAATAATAAAAGTAATAAAAATAAGATAATGAAGTGGACTTGAAATATTAATGCATGAAAATTACTGTACTGATGTTTAAAACATTGTAAAGGAAATTATTTTATATTTAGCTACTTTTATTTACTTTTCATCATCAAGAGATAACTAAAAACTTATTTTCTGCATAAAAAGTTGAAATATAGATTTATAATAAACATAGTTATAAATCTTTTGTGTTAAACGACATTATATATCTTTATAGTTATAAATCTTGTGTGTTGTGAATTATATATCTTTATAGTTATAAATCTTGTGTGTTAAACAACATTATAAATCTTTATAGTTATAAATCTTGTGTGAAATATAGATTCATTAACAGAACATTTAAAAAAATCCTAAGTATGTTAAATAGATAAAAAAAAAACAAAGTTAAAATGAAATGTATGCAAGAAAAAAATACATCTCAAAATGAACTTTGATATATTTACACCTCTTGAGTCAACTTCAAACAACACTTATAAAAACAAAAAGCACTTTCACTACTAGAAACATCCAAGTTAAAAGCTAAAACTGAATTATTTATTGATAAAGCAAACATGAAGAAATGTGCGGTAACGACTTGATGAATATTGATTAAAAATTACTGTTAATTTTTTTAAAATTCCAAAGAATTGCCCTATATTAACTACAAATACTATAAAAAACTACAAAAAATTACCTATATTAAATACAAAAATACTTCAATTTATTTTTAAAATATTCTAAATAGCTTTATTCCTTTTAACAAATTTTAAAAATATTTAAAACTTTAGAAGGAGACTTTGATGCAATTTAAAGTTTGTGTATAGTGTTTCACTAATCTGATACTAGTAAATCAATAAGTTCTTTTCAATAAATTTCAATAGTTTTTTTTTTCTTTTTCATGCTCCATTTTATTTAGTAATTAAATTTTTAAAAAAAATTGAAATCTTTCAAATATTTAAAACTATTTCCTTTAAAACAAACTTAAATTTTTTTCAATTATTTTCAGAAAAGTACAGTATATATAATGCTAATAATTTCATTAGACTAAGACATCAAATTGGAATATCCTTTTTTAATTTCTAATAAATATTTCAAAATGAACTTTTTTTAGAACATTTTTTTCAAAATTCTTAATTAATAAAGAAGAAACTTTGAAGAAATCAGTCCCAAGAAGAACTATATGTTATGATGCGTAAAAGTGGTTAAAGAAGTAAATTAAAAATATAGACTTGGGTAAAAAAAAAAATCAACAAGCAACTTTGACTTTTTTTTTTTTGTCCCTCAACTCTGATTAAATATTGCTTTCTCTCATCCTAAGTTTCTGGAACAGTTAAACAATGCAATTTTTTTTAATTTAGGAGGAAAAAAAGACTTAAGATAAGTTTCAAAAAAACTAATCCTGTTCAAACTAGATTTTGAGGGGAAAAAAAAAATTGAAAATGTGTTCGGATAATAAAAGGGTTTCTTACTAGCAGCAACAGGAGTAGGAGTAGGAGCAACAGGAGTAGGAGTAGGAGCAACAGGAGCAGGAGTAGGACCATGCTGAAGAGAAGCACTTGGTGTTTCAATTCTTGGTCTCTGAGATGAAAAAAAAAACAAAAAAACAGTTTAATTTTCATACAAATTGATACATTTAAATAGCACAAGTAGATTTTTATTTTACAAAGCATTATAGCTTAATCATACACTTATTTTGTTGCATCCACTCAAATAATTATTTATTATATTTACATTGGGATAAAAAGATTACTTGAATTTGATAAAAAAAATTATCACATTGTAAGGTAATGTTTAGAGCCAAAATATTTTTAATAATAATTTGGGGAAGTTTCGATAGTTAAAGGTTTTTAAACATTGACAATAAAATATAATCAAACATATTTTATTAAACTTAAGAAAAATTGGACAAAATTTTTTTTTTTTTAACTGTATGTAAACATTCCAACTAAAGGAATATCTGAAATGCATGTAGACAACATATATATATTATTTTTTGAACTAAAAAAATGATATTGTTCTAAAGTTTTGATGGCTGGTTACTCAGCTAATTCATTTAGAGCAGAAATATATGGAAAAAAAAGGTTTAAAGGAATCATAACTCATCTTTAAATGAATCTATTTAAAGAATGCATACATATCCTCTATAAAAACATTAAAGTTAAAATTCCGTTATAATTTGAAAATGATTCGAACACTGTGTTATCATACGAAGATGTAGAAAAAAATATAGTTTTCTAGAAATTCAATTGTAAATTTTGAATGCATTAATTCAGTATCCTAATAGCTCATGAGCTGTATATCAACTTCTAATGACTCTAGAAACAAATTAAAAAGTGTCAACCAAAGTTAAAGGTCTGATCTTTACATTAAATAAAACAAACTCAACTTTTTTTTTTTACAAAAATCTTGTTTTGTTCATGTTCTGATTACCTCAAGCTATTTGAGTATCAAGTGGATGCCATGAGTAAAAAAAAATAAGAAAAACCAAGTAAAACTTGAATTGAGGCACAGAAGATGTACATACCTTTTTGGAGACCGCCCTCAGAGGAGAATGAGCCCTGCGTTCTGAAATGTAAAGAAAAGTAAATTAGGCAAGAACTGAGAATAGAACACTGCTCTAGTAATAAGTTGTTTAAACTCTTGGCTTACTTGTTGCAGGACTCGTTGGGGACCTGGAGGGTCCGGGCAGCTGTCTAGCTGTTTCTACGGGCAGGAGCTATAAAGAGATCCCAGTATTTTTAACAATGTATACATTCTTAACAAGAATTTTGTATGTTTTGTTAAATACATAGATAATCGAGTCACATTTAAAATACTACTATTTTATCTTTTATTTTCTGGCAAGTAAGGTTTAAATGCTATTTTTTACAAGTTTAGAGTAAATGTTTACTAAATATATCTACTACAATAAATAAAAAAATGGGTTAAAAATCATGATGCATAGAGTTTGTCACAAACCTTCCTTCATAGAGTTCATTCAAACCATATGCTTATATCATAATTTAAAATTGGTTCTGCTAATGGTGAGAAATAGCATTATTCAAACCAAAAAAAAAAAAAAATGTGATTTTTTCTCAGAAAAAGTTTTACTAAAGAGAAGACAAACATTAAATTTTATTAAATACTTCTAAAGGAAGATAATTCAATACAAAATATTTAAAATTAGATTATGTTTGTTAAAATTTTGTGTGTGAGAGAAATATAGCAATATTTTATATGAAATTATAAACAGTTGAGGAGAATATTTTTATACGATAAATAAGTAAACGACTGAAGTGAAAAAAAAAAAACATTTGAATAGCGATTATTGAATGGTTGCAATTGGATATAATACTGTCAGGCAAAGATAGAGAATTAAAAGACATTTGCCATTTTAAACAAAAACAATTCTCCCAAAACAGAGTTAGGATACACATGAGATTTTACTAAAAATAGAATATTATTTCCAATCTTTGATTTTCACATAATTCAGAATATGCAGTATTTCTTGAATCAAATCAGAAAAAAAAAAATTTTTAGTTAAGTTTTTCAGGTAAACAGAAAAACCTCAGATTCAGCCAAAAGATAATCTAGTAAGTTGTAACATATATATTATAACATTTTCAAAAAAATCTAAATAAAGACTTTTTAACAGATGAAAAATTTAATCAAAATACCCCCCTCCTTCCTTAACCAAAATTGTAATGCCTTTTTTTTTTTAAATGTTGTAGATGATAAAAGACGTTTTTATAATTATTAAGTGAAATATTTGGAAAAAATTACTGTTTTACTTTTGAAAATTATTTATTGTGTTAAAAATTTATTGCATTTTATTAACTCTAAATGAAACAGAAAAACATAGCTGAATCCCTTTCGATAAATCTATGTATTTTCATTTAACATCTGGATAACTCAAACCCATAAAAAATATTATAATTAAAGTTATTCACTCTGTACCTTTATAAGCTCAGCTCGTTCTGCCCGCCAATTTTTTCGTGCTTCCCTCAGCACTTGGTTTTGGTCCATCAGCTCCATGACAGATTTCTCTGCCTCCTCTAACCGCTGGACAACGTCTTCAAACTGGAAAGGAATTTAAAGAGATTAAAAAACACAATAATTATTTTCTCATGAATGCATACATTTAAAAATATTGGAAACATTTCTCATGGTCCAAAAGAAATTAAAAAAAAAAAAAAAAAAAGAATGTTACAGCAAAACCATTCACATATTTAATATATTAAAGGAAGAAAATTCCAGAATGTCATATTTTGAAAAGTAAATTAAGCACTAACACATCAATGAATGAAAATTCATTATTCACGTCTGTTACACATAAATCACTAAGCTTTTTATATTGGGTTCACGAAAAAAAGTAATTCCAGGTTTCATAGTGTATTTAAATGCTTAAATGTAAAATTACTTTTCTGCAAACACATTAGATATGATCTAATTAAGTAAAACTAAAAAGGGGAATTAATTTTTTTAGCTCACAAAATTATTCTTCTCTGCACTTTTCTTCGTAATTATGCTAAAATCAAATTTATTTCTATAAACTACTTTGATTAATTCAGATCAACAAGTTTATGGAAGTCAGATGTGGAAATATGGATTTTCAGATGTATATGAATATGTGATATATAATACATGAATATAGTTATTGTTTCTTTGCAATTTTTCCCGCTGTAAGTCAGCTTTCTATTACAAACAACTAACCTATCTGACAGGAATTTTTTTCCTTCTTTTATTCACATAAAAAGTGACTATGCACCAAAGAAATGTTTCCGAAAAACTAGGAGCGATAACTATAAGTGTAGTGCATTGGTCACTAGAAGTGTTAGTGTCTATGTGATTTTCTTTATTAAAAAATTTCCATTGTAGCCTAGGAGACTCCAACACATGTAAATTGTGGAGATGAACATTTAATTTTAACTAAAGAACATGTAATTATATCCATTGATTGTGGATTGAAGATAGTCACCAGAAATTGTATTTTGAAACTTCATTAGAAGAATGTGTGTCAATATTTCAAAAGCTATGAAAATTTTACTACAATTTTCCATGCCATATTTATGTGAATTAGGATTTTCTACCATCACCACAATGAAATAAATAAATGTAAAAAAAAAAGAGGAATTCTTCAATTCGTTGATGATGAAAATTGACATGCGAGAGATTAACATTTAGACATATATTTAAAAGGCAAAGAAATTCATAGTTATGCTTCTCATTACCTCAAAAATAAACTAAAGGTGTGTTTCATTTTATTTTTATTATCCCAATTATTTTTTTCCTGTAACATTTAACTTAACTGTTTCATCTCTGGACATATTTCTCAGAAATTTATATATAGTGCATAAAAACAATTATTTTTTGATGGGTTTTAAATGTGTTCTGACTTTAAAAAGTTTGAGGACCGCTGATCTAGATTGTATTTCACCCCCTCAGCAGTTCTCTTTCTTAGTATAATTTCAATTACATTCTTCAACTGCTAATTAAACTCGCCACTTTTCTGCTACCATACAAATATATTCATTATTTTCAACTCAATTGAACTCTTAACTTGCTGATAGTTGTTAGACGATTTATATTAATTTATTTAATTGGATATTTTTATTTTATATTATCATTATTTATTATTTTGAATAATCTCAATTTTATAATTCTTACTCACTCCTGACCATTCTAACATTTTAATTCATCAAACAGAGTTAACATTTTTTTATACTGACACTTTAAACATTTATCTAATCTAGATGTAGATAGTGATTGGAATTAAAAAAAAAATTCGGTTCCATTTGTTTTCTTCACGTGAACTCAGTTTTTGGCAGAAATTCAACTTTAGCATTCGAAACTACCATTCCTTGAAAAGAGAACGGGAAATTTTCTGGGTAAAGCACAACCCTCATTCATGAGAACATAAATTTATCTCAACTTACATTCATCTAGCCAATATTTTGAATAAGTAATTTTTCTTATATACATTTAAACTGGAAGTTTCAAAGTCCAGAGATGAAAATAGAAATATAACACAACTTAATTATTGCCTCACATTTGTAGCTTTCATAAATGCAATTATAAAAGAATAACATTTTTCAATACAACTAAAATGATTTTATTGGAATTATTGATGTTTTGAAAATTAAAATACAATGTTCAAAAAATATTTATCAATGACAATTAAAAGTGTACTATTTAAAATATAATTAAATCAATATTTTTCTACTCAATTTAGTCAAACATCACTAATAGGATTAATACAATTTAAACTAATATATAGCAGTAATAAATGAAAAGAATGGAAAAATATGCTTACATATTTAAAAGCCCGTTGATGGGCCGGGCCTGAAAGGATAAAAATCAAAATAAGTTTATCTAATAAGAAAAACACTATAGAAATAGCACACAGGATTCATCATTTTATCTTTGTGTAATTAATATACAAGTTGAAAATCCTTCCCAAATATCCGGTACGCCCGTTGCCCCACACCAATTCAAAAGAAAAAACAAATAAATCTTCTGCTTACCGATAGATGGCGCCACTACAGATGTTACAATTCAAAAACCAACATAATATTTTGTTGGTAAAGGTGACAATTTTTTTTCCTTTTTTTTACAAATAAAATTACAAGATGAAGAATTAAAGTTAAGACCAGAGCTTTTTAAGGTTTACAGAAAGACTATTGAATTAGAATTAAAATTAAAAACTAGATAAAAAGTTAAATTGAATTAAATTAAAAATTAAATAACAATTAACTAAAAAACAAAAAATTATTAAGAGTTAAGATAGCGAGTTGGTTAATTAGTGTTGCATAAGAAACCCTGCCTTAGAAATACAAACTTAATACATAAACAAGAAATATATGTCAATGCAAATGTGAAATGAAAATGTACTCACAGTTGTCCAATGAGCAGCCCTCTGTGCAGCCGGGTCTGCACTGAAACACGCCTCCTTTGGCAAATGATATAAAATCTGCATAAGACATCTGAAATGGAAGCAAATCCTTTTTTTTAATTTGAAAAACACAATCACTTGAATAAAACAGATGCAGATGAGGACTAATGCACTGCTCCCTAATTCAACAGGTTTTAAAAGATCATTTTTATAAAATGAGAAACAATATTTGATGAATTTACAGTGACTGATTTAGGTTCGATGGTGCTTTAGTCCCAAATTAATTTGACGCCCTATATAATAATAATAATAATATGAATAGTATATATAATTAAATGTGGTTAAGATTTTGTGTTATAATGATGAGCAAATAAACGCTACATTTAGATTTTTAAGAAAAATTTATGAAAATTCAAACGTCACTAGATAAATGCTATATTTAACGAAAATATTTTTAGTATCAATTTGTTAGGTATTTTAAAATTTACTTCCTATCAAATATTATATTTCTAACATTGTAATTTATTAACGTGCACACACAAAAACGCTAGACGTTTTCTTTTTAGATTTCTAAATATTCATGACTGAAAAGTTTCTTTCACAAATAGACAATGTAAGTATGAATTTTTGAAATTGAAAATATTTTTTGGCGATGTCATAAAATTTTTATATAATATATAAGTAATAACACATAATATATATATATATAATACATAAATGGCATAGAAACAGAGATCTATGTAATTATAAGCATAGATGAAGAGATCAATGCTTATAAGATGCATATGAATATAAGCTATATATAGATCTCTTGATCTATGCAATCAATCGCCTCCAACCAATACCGTTTTTTGCAGCCTGCCTAATCATGTTTGTTTTATTTTAAAATATAATTGGAAATTTTTTAAAAAAGAAGATTTCAGATATTTCAGAAAAATCGAAGCACGGAAGATGATCTAAGCGTAAGTTAAATATTCCCAATTCTACAAGAAACGTTGTCACACTCAATAGCCTAAAGAATGTATCAAAATTTGAAAATTCTAGACGTAAATGAAGAATGAAGCATTCCAAATTCTGCAACAAACGTTATCGCATACAATATCCCAAAAAATATATCAAAGTTTGAATATTTCTAGGCATAAATGAAGTATTTCAAATTTTACCAAGAGTCCTATCACATTCAATAGCCAAGAGAATATATCAAAGTTTGAAAATTCTAGGCATAAATGAAGAATGAAGTATTTCAAATACAATAAGAAGCACTATACAGCTCAATAGGTATGGGAAAATGCCACAAAAAGAAACTTTAAGAAGAAAGTTTTTGGCAATGCACTACGACTACTTATAGACATTGGATATACAAATGTTTAAAATCCCAAGCCAAAATGTGAAAAGTGCTTCAAAACCATACTACAAAACACTTCAAGCAAAGGCAAATTCTCCAGAAAATTCCTGAGGATTATAACGTCATTCATGAATCATTTCAAGAGTTAAGGGCCCAAACTACCATTTTTCGCCAAAAATTTGGAATATCACTTTATTTGCTTGTTGCACTTTTGAATTGCATCACGAATTCTAACCAGGTCAACATCATGTTCACACAAGACAATAATAATAATAAAAAAAAAAAAAACTGTAAACAATTAAAAATTAGAAAAATATTCTCTTTCATAGCTAACTAGTAAATTAGACCCTTTTATCAATGCGCTAACCTGAATGCATGAGGACTATTTACGCAATGAAATCAAAAAATGCGTAAAACTGCTATGAAAAAAAGCTTTGGCTATTTTTAATTATTGTTTAATATTTTGCAGTTTTCTACTTGCTAGTCAAACTGACTGACTTCTCCGTGTACTGTGAAAATCACTGTCGTACGTGAGAATTATTATCGATTTTCACAGTACAAAAAAAAATTTATTTATCATTCAAATTCCTTAAATCATTTAAAATTAATGATTGTCAAACTTCGCATATACAATTCCATAAGATTTCAATAAAAAAAAAAATAAATAACAACATGAACGAAAACGACTTCTTTATAAGAAACAAAACAAACTAGATGAATTTTTTTCAAAAAAAAACACACTTATGGACAATATATACGATAACAATAGTTTAACAGAAAAGCAACATTCAGATTAGATAGAAAAAAAGTTTTACAAATCTAAATACATCTCACTAAAGAAAAATAAAAGTCGAAATAAATTTCGCCTGAAATAAAAATAAATGAATAAATCTCACTAAAATAAAAATAAAAAACTAAATAAAGCTTATTAATTATTAAATTTGACCGATTTACAATAATTTTCTGTGGTAAATTAAAAATGATTTTCAGACAGCTTTTCATGTTAAAAAGAAATTGTTCGATTCGAACATTAATTATTTTATCTAGTCAGATTATCTATTTATATCATTTGAGTAGATCAGTAATAGATTAAATAGAAAAAAAGTTTTAAAAATCTAAATAAATCTCAAATATCAAATTATAAGTCCGGAATAAATTTCGCTGAAATAAAAATAAATGAATAAATCTCATTAAAATGAAAATAAAAATTAAATAAATCTTATTACATATTAAATTTGTCCAATTTACAATAATTTTCTACAGTAAATTAAAATCATTTTCAGACACAGCTTTTCATGTTAAAAGAAATTGTTCGATTCGAACATTAATTGTTTTATCTAGTCAGATTGTCCATTTATATTATTTGAATAGATCAGTAATTAATTAAATGATCTAAAAACAAACCTCGTTCGAAAATTTGCAAATTAATTATAACAATTTGTAATTAGGAAAAGATTAACTTTTATTTTAAACATTTAATCAAACAGTTGAATTAATTGATTAAACTTGTTTCTTTTTTTTTTTTAAATTTAAAACATTATGAAAATTCTTTAATTGATTGCAAAATATGGAGCAATCACTAAGTTACGGAAAATAGTTCAAAAGCAGATCAATGAATACAGTCGCGATACATTCTACGATCATATTAGACATGGGACCTACAGTCTTAAAGTGGATTCCGAAACACGTAGTACCGAGCGTCAGGGCGCTAGCCACTCGGCTATGAAGCCCCATGTAAATAATTTATAAATTCAATTGTTTGCGAGGATATGCATACATGAGGTTAATGAGATGCACATGTTTTTTTTTTTTTAACATCATTAAGAGTGACAATAGTTAAGCTATCAAATTTAAATTGCATTTAGTTTAACTATGAGGACAATTAAGGATTATTTAAAATATACATACCTAGAAAAGCACAATTAAGTAAAAAATAATTCAGGTTTTTTAAATTTAAATAAAAAAATAATAAAAGTGTTTTAGTACAAAAAATAGTACATCCCTGAACTAAAATTTTTGGGTTAAGTTGTTTAAAATCGGAGTATAATTTGTGGGAAGTTGTTTGCAGGAATTCTGTAAGATATTCTGACATGAATTTCGTTTTGAAATACGAAGATTCACAACACGATGTATCAAAAATTAAAATTAGATGGCAAACATTTTTTTTTTTTAATGTGTACTTCGGATTCTATCATGGATTAAAAAAATTTTATTACGGAAAAAGATTTGAGCAAAGCTTGATCCTCTTTAATATCTCATAACCACGCGGCCTGATGGTCAATTGACTAATAGTCTGGCCTTTGGTACCACGGTCTGGCCTTTGCCTTCAGGTTCGAATCCCGGAGGCTGCATGGATGTTTGAGTGATTCCGAATCTACTTTAAAAGGTAGGTCCTGACAAATCACACTATTAACCAATATTAATTTGGAAATAGGATATTTTCAAATTAATAATATTAATAGGAAATATCCTAATAATATTAATCCTATTAACAATATTAATTTGGAATAGGTAATGAGATGCACATGATGGTTTTTTACATTATTAAGAGTGACAGTAGTTAAGCTATCAAATTTAAATTGCATTTAGTTTAACTATGAGGACAATTAAGGATTATTTAAAGTATACATACATACCTAGAAAAGCATAATTAAGTAAAAAATAATTCGGTTTTTTTTTCTATCTATCTACATTTGCATTTAGGTGTGATCTCAAAAAGGAAAAAAAAAAAAAATCATAAAAGTATATAAATATAGATTTAAAACTTATTAAATCTTAAAACCTAAATGGCGGTGTTTTTTTCTCTGAAGAGATAATTTACTGTTATCGTATTCAAATTATTATTGCAGAAAATTACAAAATATCTACAGATAAAAAATACTAAAACATAACATAAAGTCAGGCCAAAACTATTAGTTACTCAGTTAATTTAAAAATATTCAATGGTTTAAATTTTCAATTTTCAAATAAAAAACCTATTTTAATATTATATGACAAACGAATTTAAATTAATGAAAAATCGCATATGATTTTGGAGTCATATGCGATAATACTGAAGTGATAATTTTTCGTCCTCGTAGTCAATTATTATTGCAGAAAATGACAAAATAGATAAAAATACTAAAACATAACATAAAATCCGGCCAAAAATATTAGTTACTCAGATAATTTAAAAATATTCAATGGGTGAAGTTCCGAAATTACGATAAAAAAAAAACTATTTTAATATTATATGACAGATTAAACAAATGAAAAACCGCATATAACTTTGCAAGTCAGTGTAATGAACACATAATTCTTTTAATTCATTAGAGATATTAAAAAAAAAAAAACTACTTAAAATATAAAATTGTAATATTTAAAATGAACTTACCTCAAGAATATAATATATATATGTAGCAATAAATACAATACGAAAATTCAAAGACACTAATAATTAATAAAAAATAGATATAATATGAAATGGATGATAATAAAAGATTATAATTAAATATATATATAAAAAGAGATTACAAGTTTAATAGATTACAAATTTATAATATTAAAGATAAGAAAATTGCAAAAAAAATCTCAAGTGAGAAAAAAAGAACGCTATCAATTCAAAATCAGATTTGATAATGGCGGTTTCAGTTTGAGATGAATTCGAAACTAAAGAAAGGATCATCTCCCATTGGTTCCTATAATTTAAACACACTTTTTTTACCAATACTAGGTTGCCAAGCGATCTGCTAAGGAGTGGCGTCACAGGAATTGGAATGTTTTGTCTATGTTTTTGTTTCAAACAGTTAGGGATTAGGGATTTTTTTTTTCTTTTTTTTTTTTTTTACAGAAGCAACTAGTGTTTATGTTAACATCCAATTAATAGCTTTTGGTATGGTGTGAATCATCTTGGTTGCTCAAGCAGCTGCTATTTTTGTATAATAAATCGAGAATTGTCGTCAATATGTTCTTGCTGGACCCCCTTTTACAAATTACGGATGATGAAAAAGATTTTGCAGCAAATGCTGATTAAAAGAGCGCGAAAGAACAATTGATAGTCACTTTAACCTAATGATGTCGTATTCGTTAATTAAAATACTTTTCTAAAAGTCATTTTTTTTTTTTTTAAAAAAAAAATATTTATTCTTTCTCTTATTGTAGATTATTACTGAGATCCTTGGCCGCGTAGGGGCCACTAGCTCCGTCATTGTAAAATGTCGAAACATAGCGGTGGTCTTATGCCCTTTGAGTTAATAAGCAAAATAGATAATTAAATGCCCTTTTTTTTTAAAGGAGAATTATTTATTTAATAAAATTATAAAACGAAAAATAACAAAAATTTCAAAAATGCAGATGTTGATGAAATCAGTTGCATGAAATAAAAATGAATGAACAAAGGTCAAATTAAGAGAAAAAAATAGCTTAGGAGAAAAGCGAACTTTTTCATCTAGGCCAGGGATCTCCAAACTTTCCAGCCTTAGGGTCATACTGTTTACTTCAGTAGGTAATGGTACCAAAGGCAAAAACCGTTTTAATTTTTCTGCCATTATCTATAATTTCAGTTAGTTGTTAAGCTTAAGTTAAATTTTTGCGTGTTATGCTTGTCATTAAGCTTTACCTAACAAGTAAATAAAACCGAGTTATTATCATTCTGTATTTTTTTATCTAACTTATTACAGCAACAATAAGCTATTCGCTGTCGCGGGCCGGATTTGGCCCGCGGGCCATTGTTTGGAGACCCCTGATCTAGGCAGTTGTAAGGAATTAATTTAAAATATTTAGAACAGTGCGAGGTCTTTTGCTTTGTTTGTGGAAGAAATATCATAATCGTAATTTTGTAGGATATTTAAAACAGGGTTATTGATGTTTCGCATATTTTAAAGATTTAAAAAAATTATAATTAAAAAGATTTTGGAGCAAATGATGATTAAAAAAGTAGTGCGAAGGAACAATTGATAGTCACTTTAATCTAATGATGTCATATTCGTTAATTAAAATATTTTTCCAAGAGTCATTTTTTTTTTTTTTTTAATATTTATTCTTTTCTTTAAACACATTTAGATATAGCAATGCCACACTTTTTGTCCAACTCTACATTTATTTTAATTTCAGATCCGGTTTTAAATTCTTCAAAACTGAAACAATCTGTTATTCTGTCAATATTTTAATAAAAAATTAAGCAGAATAATAATTCAAGTTCGAACTATATCAATGGGGGTTTGGTTTGGTTTGTCGCTCTACTGTCATCTTGTGCATACTTCAGACTAAAC
This sequence comes from Caerostris extrusa, assembly GCA_021605095.1. Classification (NCBI taxonomy): domain Eukaryota; kingdom Metazoa; phylum Arthropoda; class Arachnida; order Araneae; family Araneidae; genus Caerostris; species Caerostris extrusa. Next base: position 37,549 of record BPLR01010929.1, read on the forward strand.
AGACAGGGATCTACAATTTAAAGTGGATTCCGAACCACTACAGACATCCATGGCACCGCCGGGACTCGAGCCCAAAACCTGTGATACCGAGCGGCAGAGTGCTAGCCACTCGCCCATTCAGGCCCCTATCAATGGTGGGCAAATGCAGTTCATACAACTGCATGAAGCCTTTTTTTTCGCGTGTTTAAATGTGGCTCTGAAGTACTGTATATTTTTTATATTATATTTGCTACAAAAGGGACCCAAATGTCTGAGTGGCTAGAGATCTGGCGCTCGGTGCGACCGGTTTTGGGTTCGAGTCCCGGCGGTACCATGCATGGTTCGGAATCCATTTTAAACCGTAGTTCCCGGTCTAATAGGATCGTAGGGCGTTGCGGGGGCATTGTTACTCCGCGTCCATGGCTTATCTTCCAGTTACACGCGTCCCCTGGGTAATGCAAAGTGATTAACGTCTGTGCAGCGCTTACCTTAAGGCATCCAAGACAGATGTCTAAGTGTTTGCCATCTGCATTAGAAAAAAAAAAATATATTTGCTACAAAAGGGGCCCACATGTCTGAGTCTGACTGACTTGACTGACTCTGTTTGACTTCGCTCGGTGCAACAGGTTTCGGGTTCGAGTTCCGGCGGTGGCATGGATGGTTCGGAATCCACTTTAAACTGTAGGTCCCGGTCAAACATGACGGTTGGGCTTGGGACTGACAACCCTATACCGTGAAATCCCAACATCTCCCATCTAGAAATCTGCCACTAGGCACACAGCCTTAACCCACCATAGGGGCTGTTGTGCCATTGACGATGATTTGCCACAAAAATGATCAAAAGTAAAAAAAAATTAGGCGTACCTATAAAGATAGTTTTTAATAATATAACATTCTTATAATTTTAAGAGTGTCGCATTTGAAGTTGTTGGAATTTTTATGCTTTAGTTCGCGCCACGTGTTAGTTTTATAAAAATCGTTTTGAACCGATTCTGAATTGCGCTGTTGTCATGGAGACGAGCTGTTGCCATGGAGACGAGCTGTTGCTGTGGAAACGAGTTGTTTTATTCTTAGAATTAATAGTTTAAAAAATAAAAAACACGCTTTTAGAGTTAATCAAACTAAAAGTAAAAAATAATTGTTAACATAAGAATAAAATGACTGACGAGAAAATGATTGTCACTGTTCTTAAAGTGTGGGGTGCTCGATATCAATCGTTATAATTTTCACTAGTTTCATTCCGAAATGCATAGTTAGTTTTAAAATGTCATACAAAGCACCCCACTCTTTTTGAACAGTGACATTCATTTTCTCGTCAGTCATTTTATTCTTATGTTAACAATTATTCATTACTTTTTAGATAGATTAACTCTAAAAGCGTGTTTTTTAGCTTTTTAAACTATTCATTTATTTTTTTACTTTTAGTTTGATTAACTCTAAAAGCGTGTTTTTTTTAAATTATAATTTAGGAAAAACATCTCCTGCTTGAGAACAGTTAAAGCAGGAGATCGAAAAGCTAAAGCTATCGGTACAATTAGAGTCCGTTGACGATGCCCAAAAATTAAAAAGGTTAAAGTTAAAATGAGAATTTTAAGATAAAAGTAAAATAAAACAAAAAGGAATTAAGATTAAACAAAATAATTATACAAAACAGATAGGGTTTGATCAGTTGACTGACTCGCCAGTAGATGGCGCCATCAGTCCCAAAATCGAGCCCAAAGAGTCAGTTACATACATACAAATATACAGGTGAAACTAATAAAAGCGAAAGAACATTTTTCTTCCAGTTTAGCTTTTGCCTTTGAGATGTTACCATCAACCCTATATATATCTTTGTAAATATTGCTTGTAAATAAATGGAGATTCCATAAATGTTTGAATGGATTGATCAATACTTCTCGGACCATCAGAAAGCTGCGGCTAATAAGAAATTTTTTTTTCTAATGCAGCTGGCAAACACTTAGACAGCTTGGTCTTGGATGCCTCAAGGCAAGCGCTGCACCGACGTTATTGACTTAGCACTACCCAAGAGGTGCGTGTAGCTGACAAGCTACGGACGCTGAATAACACTACCCCCGCATCATTCTAAGATCCTGTTAGACCGGAGCCTACGGTTTAAAGTGGATTCCGAACCACCTCAAACATCCATGGCACCGCCGGGACTCGAACCTGAAAATGTGGTACCGAACACCAGAGCGCTAGCCACTCGGCGATTCAGGCCCACCCCATAAAAATAATATTACAATTTTTTTTTCTAATACAGCTGGCAAACACTTAGACAGCTTGGTCATGGATGCGTTAAAAGAGCTGCACAGACGTTACTCACTTTGCATTATCCAGGGGTGCGTGTAACTTGAAGATAAGCCATGGAAAAGCAACGCCACCATCATATTAGGCCGGGACCTACTGTTTAAAGGGGATTCCGAACCACTACAAACATCCATGCCCCCTCCGGGACTCGAAGAAACCTGTGGTACCGAGCGCCAGAGCGCTAGCCACTCGGCTATTCAGGCCCTATACTACCAAACTAAGACGTACCTAAATATATAGAATTGCTCAAGACAAGGAAATAAAAGAAAGTCGAATTGATTCCTAATAAAGTGTACGGCAGCGCTGGACGGACAGCCTATGAATAGTCTACTCAAGGATGGAGGAAAGGGGGCAGCTTCTGTTGCGATGGAGCATAGGTAGAAGTCTGACTTGGCCGAGTCGCTGAAAAGAAAGGTATGGCTAATAAGTCTTTTTAGGGGACCTTTTTTTTTTTCGTGTCGCATGGGAAAAGCCGGAAAACCCCCACCTGAGTCCAACTAACGAGGCAGGATGCTGAACATTACAAAGCATCGAGGCTCCTCGTTTTTGAAACTGTATCTACAACACAGATGCCAAAATTCAGACCTCATGCTCACCAGCGGCGCGTTACCACTACTGACAGGCATAACAAAAAGGCACAGTTAACGTGTATTTTTAATACATTATATCTTTTTTTTTGTTCTGGGCCTGAATGGCCGAGTGACTAGCGCTCTGGCGCTCAGTACCACAGGTTTAGGGTTCGAGCCGGCGGTGCCCCTGGATGTTTGTAGTGGTTCGAATCCACTAAACCCCCGCATAGGATTCTAGAGCGATCCTGTTACACCGCGTCCGTGGAGCCATGCGCCGCCTGGGTAATAAAGTGAGTAACGTTTGTGCAGCGCTTTGCCTTAAGGCATCCAAGACGTCCAAACAGCTCATTGAAAAAAAAATCTTTTTGTTCTTGATACTAGAATAGCTTCTTTCATTATGGATCCAAGGTGGATTTTTATAACGTCAGTACTGAGAAAAGTCTCACAACACCGATAAAGCAGTTACTGTGTTTGCTTGTATTTGTATTATTTTTTTTTTTGGCTCAAACACTTAGCCAAATGTCTCCGTAAATGACGTTACTCACTTTGTACCTTAAGAAGAGCTTGATGATAAGCTACGGACGCGTAACAATACCTGGCAAGTACGATCACGTTATATCGGGACCTACAGTTTAAAGTGGATTCCGAACCTGCTCCATGGCACGCTCTCTGAACCCTGTGATCATTCAGGTTATATCATTTGGATTGCATAATTAACATTCCTACGGTTTTAAAAACAGTCGGTAATCCTGTTTTTATATTCTTGACTCTGATTCCTTAAAAATGCTGGACTCCCGAGTCTGATGCAGACTCCCCACCTTAAAATACAAACCATTTTGTAAGTCCAATTTTTAAAAATATAAATCCATGGTCATCTTATGTCTCACGAGGGCTTAACAGACCGGACTCGAACATCCTTGGCAATCGCCGGGACTCCTCGAACCCGAAACCTGTCATACTGAGCGCCAGACACTGGGCCATTCAGGCCCTGTTGAAATCGGATAACTCTGTGCAGTAGATATTTTTGTGGAAAATAAGTGTAAAAATTTTGCCATAAGTATTTCGTATATCTTATTATAAAATCTTATTATAAGAAATGAGAGAATAGAAATGAAGGTAAAAAGCAACAAAATGTTTATTATTGTTTTTTTTTCTAATGCAGCCCGCAAACACTTAGACCAGGGGTCTCCAAACTTTCCAGCCTTAGGGCCGTACTGTTTACTCCAGTAAGTACCAAGGGCCAAAACCGTTTTAATTTTTCTGCCATTATCTAAAATTTCTAGACTAGTCGCTGAGTACGCGCTCTGAGCGAGCATACTCTTGCTAAATTCGCTGGTTCAATTACTACAATCTCTTTTAATAATTGATAGAAGTGAAATTGATCCACAACTACAAACTATTGTCAGTGAAAAATCACAATTACATAAATCACATTAGTTTTTTTTTTTACAAGTGGATACCCCCGCGGTTTCATTCGCATTAATTTAGCTTTTTCCGTTCCTGAGAGATTTTCAGGATAAAAATCATACATTTGATTCGGGATATATACATTCCAAACATCGATATACATACATATGCGATATTCCTTACCCCAACATAACTAACGAGGGTAACCGCGGGATGTTCACTAGTTTATAATGTTAGTGGGATTCATTTCAATTATTTGTTAGTTGTTACGCTTCTGCGTATTATGCTTTACCTAGCAAGTCAATAAAACCGAGTTATTATCATTCTGTGTTTTTTATATCCAACTCATTACAGCAACGATATGCTATTCGCTGTCGCGGGCCGAATGGATGACACTGGCGGGCCGTAGTTTGGAGACCCCTGACTTAGACAATTGTCTTTTTTATGCTTTAAGACAAGCACCGAACTGGCGTTACTCACTTACAAGCATTAAGACACACGACTTACACTTACAAGCCTCCATGGCACCGACGAGACTCGAACCCGAAGCCTGTGGTACCGAGCGCTAGAGCGCTTCTCACTCGGCCATCAGACCCCTTGAGGAATTATACCAAATTTAATTTAGTTTATTCAGATACAATTCCTAATGCATCCTTGGGAATTTATTTGGCTGTGTAGTTTTTCGTACAACGTCTGGTTTTATTCGATGCAATCCATTTAAAAACTCATTAAAGGAATCAACATAAAAGTCTTAAAGGTGGTAAAGAAATTGTATCCTTATTATTTATATAAATTTGTTAAAATATTTTAATTTCGTATTGCATACTATTTTTAACGGGGCCTGAATGGCCGAGTGGCTAACGCTCTGGCGCTCGGTACCACAGGTTTCGGGTTCGAGTCCGGCCGGCCCCATGGATGCTTGTAGTGGTTCGGAATCCATTTTAAACCGTAGGTCCCGGTCCTAATAGGATCGTAGAGCGTTGCGGGGCATTGTTACTCCACGTCCGTATCTTCAACCGCTTCAATCTTCCGTACACGCGCCCCCTGGGTAATGCAAAGTGAGTAACATCTGTGCAGCGCTTGCCTTAAGGCATCCAGGACGTCCATGTCTGTTTGGCAGCTGCATTAGAAAAAAAAAAACTATTTTTAACGGGCACTTTACTCAGACGATGCAAGCTTAAAAAAATATAAATGACGTCACATTCGTCATTTTTTTTTACTACAATTTTAAAGTTGTTGAAACACACTTTGTTACGAAAAACAGTTTACATATTTAATAACAGTGGACCTCGCGTTTCAATTATGTATACTACAAACAACCCACCAACGCGTGATGAGAGGAGAATAATCAGAAGGGTACTTTTAGGATATTAGTGGTAATTTTAAGGAAAACTGCTCCACATTTGAGTGACCCACACGTCCCTCTCGGAAAACTCCAAACATTCAACGCGATTATCGATGCTAGTACACATTATCCATCGAGTCTCCTCTTTTCTAAAGCAGCGATAACAATGCCACCAGCTGATTCGAACCTCGCGCCTCCTGCATGACAACTGCGCATGTTTTCACTGATCTTCATAGACATTTTTTTTTTGTTCTAAATGCAGCTGGCAAACACTCGGACAATTGTCTTGGATACTTTAAGGCAAGCGCTGCACCGACGTTACGCACTTAGCACTACCCAGAAGGTGCGTGCAGCTTGAAGATAAGCTGCGGACGCGGAATAACACTGCCCCCGCCACGCTCTCTACGATCACGTTAGACCGGTACCTACGGTTTAACGTGGATTCCGAACCACCAAACAAACAACCATGGCCCCGCCGGAACTCGAACCAGAAACCTGTGTGGCTCAATTCACGCTGTAAACATATAACAACGGGTACCTTCCTGTATTGGTATATGTGATCACACGTGTTGCCTACTACTACCACCACACCACATCACTGTGCCTAGAGCTGAGTTGCCCATTTACAGTTAGGGAATGATGTGGGTGAGAAGAAATCTGATCGGACTGAGTGATGCTCTACTGTTATATGAGATCTTGACCTACGGCGTAAAGTAGATTTCGAACCACTACAAACATCCATGGCACTGCCGGGACTAGAACCCGAAACCTGGGTTACCTTGCGCCAGAGCGCGAGCCACTTGGCTATTCAGGCCCGGTATAAATGAACTTGCTTTAAACGAAATCTGATGATTTTTGTTATTTTTTTTTTTTTTTCTAAGCGCGGTTTTGGATTTTTGACTTGTAAGCATTAATAAATTAAATTATATAACCTATTAGGAACTAAACTATAAAATCTATTAAGAACTAAATTATAAAATAATTTTTAAAATTATTCAGCAATCCATGAATAGTTCAGCAGAGGAAATGGATTTACAATTAAACGGTATGTAATTTTTACCAATCATTTTAAGGACCAGTGAATGCAATGTATTTACAATCAGTTCAGGGATTGGCACAAACATTAGGCCATCTGCGTGTTTTCACTGGCGCCGAGGCTACTTTGTTGTGAGAAAGTGCGTTTCAATGCGAGATATCTCTGATAATCATTATAAACAATTTATTAAAACAGTTAGCTGATGATTCGTTTCTTTTTGGCTGATGCAATGAGACCTTTAATGAGACTTCACTTCTCCGGTTTATACTGTGTTTTGCTTAGCTGGATTCATCTTCCAAAAAGGAAAAGTCCCTTCTATTAGCCGCTGATTTAGTAACAGTTCAATTGATAATTGTTTTGTCTAATGCTTCAGGGATTGGCGACGCCATAAGAGCAATGTGCAATGCGTGGGAACACAAACGTGGTTTTCGGTACATTTTGCAGCTGCCCAAAGAATCTTGTTTGACGAATTTATAATTATCATTTTGTCTGGATTCATTATCTGCTGTGCCAGCAAATTGTGGAATGGACTTCCATCAGACTTAACAAACAGAGGGGAAATACCCTTAAACCTCCTCATCTTAATTAATATATATGTTTAGGGTTCTAATAGGCTGCTTAATTATTGTTAGTAAATTAAAGATAAAAGTTTCTAAAAATTCAAATTAAAGTGGTACTCAAAAAAAAAAAAAAAATTAAAAAATACTATTGATAAAAAGTAAGATACAAAATAAAAAGAATTTAAAGGTTAAGTTTTAAATTCGGTACAATTCAGGACCAGTTGGCGATGCCGTAAACATATTGAAAAACGTAAACAAACTTTTTTTGTTTACCAACACACTAGGGATTATGCTGAACGGTGGGAGCCAATGGGTGAATCTGAAAGGTAAAAAAAAGGTAAACAAAGTCCTCACACAAAAAAGGCCGATCTCAGAACCGTAACTCTTTTAATAATTTTTATTTTCGATTTTATTATTTTTATTTGGTTTTCGATTTTATAATTTTTATTTGATTTTCGATTTTATAATTTTTATTTTATTTTTTCATCATAGACGATGGGAAAATGTTTGGAAGGAAGGCGCTAGGCATTTTTCTCTCTTGCTTTTTTCAGCCACTGAAATCGTCCCACTCGAACTGTGGCTCAGCTCTGACTCTTGTTCTCTCCAACCCTTTTCTTTCCGCTACACCAGGGTCTGCAAACTACGGGCCCGCGGGCCAAATCCGGCCCGCCGGAAGATTCTATCCGGCCCGCGGATAGAATTTTAATTTGCCGGTCGAGGCAAATTAAAAAGAAATATATATTTATACATTAAATATCCATCTCCTTTTCTACTTTGATTAAATATTATTATTTTTTCTTCCTTTTTCCAAAGGACTGATGATCTTGTTACTTTCTCTGTTTTTGTTCTACAAAACCTAAATCGACGGAAATAGCAAGCACAGACAGCTTTCAATCGGAAAATATTTGCAGCTGAATTAATTGAGTTACATTCTAACAATCATCTCAAGCAGTTGTTTCTAAATATGCCAAAGTTAGAGTTCTATAAATCAATATTGAAAATATGTTTCCCAAATTCAATATCTCACGCCCAGAAAATAAGTGCTGTGTTTGCTTCATCCGATATATGTGAACAAGTGTTTTACAACTATGAATATTGGAAAGAATTATTTCATAAGTAGACTGACAGATGAGCTTTTTTTGTGATTCCTTATAGTGAGGTTCTCACTTCGAACCTCACTATAAGAACTTTTAAAAATGAAATCTCGATTTCATTCTGCTCATTAACATATTTAAATTGTAATACTTGTATAATGTTTTTTTAAAATTTTAGCAAAATTTTTCTTGGCCCCAAACTTTTTTTTTTTCAATTTTTGGCCAGCGACCGAAAAAGTTTGGAGACCCCTGCGCTACAAAATGACTGGAATAAATTTTACCAAACATTTTTTTATTTATTTTTGTTTACATTTTATACATTTTCAACTCTGAGCTATGGCTCATTCTAACACTCATTTCTTACACTTTAAAAATTTTATGTTTTCTTTCTTAATGTTAATTATTTTTTTTTTACTAATTATGCAAAAGGAGATAGGAGGATCCTGTCCCCAGGCACTCCAAAAATACACAACCTTTGCCTTTTGTTTGGAAGGAGTGCCATATCGTGTGTGAAAAATTCAAAGTATCTTGTTTCAACCACCACAACAAAAAAAAGAACATGATAATTCTTCTATCACAATTTAAAATCCTTTTTTTTTTTTTTTATTATCATTAATCCTTTATCATTAAATCCCTTTTTTCAATTCCTTCTAATAGCTCACACTCTCCCTTTATATATATCTTGTTCAAATTTTCAATCGTTCATAAAATGCTTTTTTATTCATCCACTCAAGTCCAAATACATTTTTTTAAACTTGTAGTGGATGACACTTGATGTTAATACAGTTTTTTTTCAAATATTAATTCATTCATTAAATTTAACTAATTAATTTTAGTTTTTTTAGATTTAAGCATTATTTTTTTCATCTATCTACCAATGGATGGCGCCAGATGAATAAAAAAATGCATAAAAATTATTTATAAAAGACTTTCTGCAATAGAGTGAAAAAAAAAAAAGGAAGGAATTGACTTAAATTTTTTTATTTGGTTAATTTGAAAAGCACAATCACTTGATTGAATCGGTTTATCGCTTTGCGATCATTTTGTGAACATGAGGGGATAACAGACCGAGAGCTACAGTTTAAAGTGGAATCCGAACCACTCACACACATCCATGCCACCACCAACCCGTGATATCAAAGGCCAAAGCATTAGCCACCAGGCCGCACACCACACAACCGTTAGTCTAAAACAAATGCAGAAGAGGACTAATGCACTGCTCCCTAATTCAACAAGTTTTAAAGATCATTTTTACTAGAGGCTGATGGCTGAGTGGCTGGCTCTCGGTACCGCAGGTATCGGGTTCGAATCGCGGCGGTGCCATGGATGTTTGTAGTGGTTCGGAACCCACTTTAAACCGTAGGTCCAGGTCCTAATAGGGCGTTGTGGGGGTAGCGTTACTCGCTTTCGTAGCATATCTTCAAGCTACACCTGCCCCCTGGTAGTGTTAAATGAGTAACAGCAGTGCAGCCCTTGCTTGTGGCATAAAGATTAACTGTCTGTGTTTCTTCCTGCAAACATAGCAAAAGACCTCGCACTGTTCTAAATATTTTTAAATTAATTCCTTACAACTGCCTAGATGAAAATTTCCCTTTTCTCTTAAGCTATTTTTTTCTCCTAATCTGACCTTTGCTCATTCTGTTTTTTTACATGCAACTGATTTCATCAACATCTACATTTTCGAAATTTTTGATATTTTTCATTTTATAATTTCATTAAATAAATAATTCTCTTTTAAAAAAAAAACGGCATTTAATTATATATTTTTCTTATTAACTCAAAGAGCATGAGACCACCGCTATGTTTCAACATTTTACAAAGAAGGAGCTAGTGGCCGCTACACGGCCAAGGATCTCCGTAATAATCTACAATAAGACTGTCTCTATTGCCAGCTGCATTAGAACAACAACAATTTAAAAATATTAATAATTTTTTCTTAAAAGCTGAAAAGTGTATTACAAAAAATTAAAGTTAAGATAAATATCAGGACAAGTGGAAATGCATCTAGAGATGAGACTTGGATTTATGCTTACGACCCGAAACAACCGATCAATCGAGCGAATATCGTGAAGCAAGACCGAAAAGAGCACGCCAAATTCGATCAAAAATCAAGGTCCTGTTGATTGTTTTCTTCGATTACCGTGGTGTGGTGCATTATGAATTCCTACCGCCGAGCCAAGCTGTCAACAAGGAATATTATTTGCGTCGTTTGCGTGAAGCTATTCACAGAAAAGCGGCCACAATTATGGAAAGACAACTCTTGGTTTTTGCATCACGATAATGCGCCAGCACACACTGCATTGATTCTTCGTGACTTTTTCGCCAAAAATGAAACTCTTCGTTCCACAACCACCGTATTCACTTGATTTAGCACCGTGTGACTTCTGGCTATTCCCTAAACTCAAAAGACCACTCCGGGGTCACCGTTTCGAGTAGATTGAAGAGATTCAACGTTATGCGCCGTGCGCTTTGAAGGCCATTCCTGCCGATGACTTTTTAGCACGCATTGAAGATTGGAAAAAAAAAAAAAAAGTTGCCATAAGTGCATTGTGTCCGGAGGGGGATTACTTTGAAGGCGATCAAATAAATTTGGAAGAATAAATAAAAGTTTTTTTGAAAAAATAAAAATTTGTCTTACATTTTGGGCGCAATAGTATGTATCAGGAATCAATTCCGAAATCAAGAGTACGCAGATTCATAAAAGCAGCATTTGTTTACTTGCCGTAGAAAACACACGCAGATGGGAAAGATGGGAAAAAAAAAAACACACTTCGAAATTTGTCACACATATATTTAATTTCTTTATGCAGTGTACAGAAATAATGTAATAATATATTAAAAAGAACGTTACACTGTATTATATAAATTTAATAAGGGTTTTTAACATTTGGTTCGTTTTTTATAACAAGTGCGAAAATTGATAAGCTCTTTTGATGGATTGATTTTTTTTTCGATTCCTTCTATTAGCTCACACTCTCCCTATATATATCTTGTTCAAATTTTCAATCGTTAATCAAATACTTTTTTATTCATATACTCAAGTTCGAATACATTTTTTTTTTTTTTTTTGAACTTTGTAGTGGATGACACTGGATGTTAATATTCCGTTTTTTCGAATATTAATTCATTCATTAAATCTAATTAATTAATTTTCTTTTTTTTAGATCTACGTTGCATATATCTACCAATAGATGGCACCAGATAAATTTTAAAAATGAATGAAAATTATTTATAAAGGACTTTCTGCATTATAGTGGGAAAAAAAGTAAAAATTGACTTTAAATAGTTATTTTTTATTTTACTTGTTTATATTCATGCCTAAAAAAATCACAATTATATGTTGATGCAAACAGGCTTGCCTCATATGTATGTGTTATTGATGCATATTAATAGTATTATAATACATAAGGTTAATTAATTAATAGTACTATAATGTATTATAATATAATTTAATAGCATTATTTAGCAACAGTTAGATCTAATTTGTTTACCATAATTTTAAAATGGAACATGTTTTTGGCAATAAGCTTTATTGAAATGAAAAAATATAGTTGTGGAACACATAAAAAAATTAATACGTTGATATTCTGGCAAAAAAAAAGGAAAATATTTTTAAATATTTTTAATTTTTAATTTTTAAACATTTTTGCTGTTATATTAAAACTACACTCACTTTTGGTGCTAAACAAATAAATATTTTAATAAATTTATATTCGCAGGTACCACTTCTTTGTAGATAATTATTGTAAATAACTTCCTTTGTAGATAACTATTGTAAATAACTGTTTCACGTAACTATGACTTTGTAAATGATTGTTTCAGGAAAAAAATAGTCACTACCTTCATCATCAACGGCGCAACAGCCCCATGGTGGCCCAAGGTCGCCTGCCTACTGGCAGATTTTTAGACAAGAGATTTTTTTTACGGGGTAGGGTTGTCAGCCCTAGGCCCAACAACCCTATTAATCCGGGACCTACTGTTTAAAGTGGATTCCGAACCAATACAAACAACCATGGCACATCAGGGACTCGAACCCGAAACATGTGCCACCGAGTGCCAGAGCGCTAGTCACTCGGCCATCAGGTCACAGTCACTAACTTAGTCTTTAGCTATCAGCGTCTGGCCTTTGGTACCACAGGTTCGAGTTCCAGCTGGGCCATAATGTTTGTAATGGATCGAAATCCATTTTAAACTGTAAGTCCTGGTCTAATATGACTGTTGAGCGTAGAGTTGACAACCCTACCCTGTAAAAACAAAACACCTCTTGTCTCGAAATCTGCCAGTAGGCAGTGGGCCGTGGTCCACCACAGGGCTGTTGCGCCACTGTTGGGATGATGATAATATAATTAAACCCTATTCCAAATTAATACCATTCCGTGTTATTTTCATTTATTTAAATTTAATTCAGGATTAAAGTCATAATTGTTACATAAACGTCTGAATACCCATTGTATATATATATATATATAACGAGTAATGCTGCATCTAAACCTATTACTAACAATAAATCCAACTTCCTTCTACCTTCTTTAAAGCTCTTATTACCTATAGATCATGCTATGGAAAACGTACCTTCACTCTTACTCTAAATATGTGCATTTTCCGAAAAGTAATCTAATTTAATCTGGAAAAATTGTCAAACGAATTCAAAGCTTTAAATACTGACCACTCTTCATTTTAGAACATCATATATACATATATATATACATTCCCTCTTATGATCCCGTTAATAAAGCCGAGGCACTTGGAAACGCCCTAACATTCTTAACATTACTATCCATAATAATCCTATTTCATGGTCAAATGAGGCAAAATACCTTGGAGTCATACTGGACAAACACCTTACGTATCACTCGCATATTAATTACATTAAGAATAAATTTATCAAAAAGCTTTACCCACTCATTGCACGAAATAGTCACACCACTATAGACACTAAAATTCTTATTTATAGGGTCTACATGCGTCCCATTATTACATATGCTAGTCAAATATGGGGATCCGCCTGCAAATCAAGAATTAAGGACATCCAAATTTTGGAGAACAAGGTCTTGCGCATGGCAGTTGATGTACCATGGTACACGTGAAATAATGACATTTGGCTGCTTTGGACATTACTACCCTTAAAAATTTTATTCACAAATTAGCCACACATTTTTATAATAACAGTCCTAACAATCCAAATCCTTTAGTTAAAAGATTACCTAATTATGACATAACGCTACCTACCAACAATAAACGTCCGCGCACCTCTCTGAACATACTAAATATACTCATGTCCATAAATTAAGGATAATGAAGTTCAGGCAAAGAAAGAGACAGAAGTAAAACAAATTAGACTTATTTGTAAAGTATATTTATTAAACAAAAAGGTAAAGATCAAAAAAGATGCTATATGTTTGACATAATTAATAAAAATTGCGATTTTTACTCCCTGGAGCAAATTTCAAAAAAGAACCTATTTACAAAAAACAGTATAACATGGTTAGTATGATGGTTAATATGAAGTATGTCTCCCGGACGATGCAATACAGACCTTACAACGCCTAGGCATGCTGAGTATCAAATTATCAATCTGATCTTGGGGAATATTACACCACTCATCAAGCAATGCCCTCCGAAGTTCCGGTTGATAGGTGGGAGGGAGTTGACGGGCTGCAATTTGTCGGCCAAGCATATCCCACACATGCTCTATTGGATTCAAGTCCGGCGAGTATGCTGGCCAATCCATACGGGTGATATCCTCCAATTGAAGGCATTCGCCTACAATGTTTGCACGGTGAGTACGGGCGTTGTCATCCATAAACAGAAATTCAGCACCCATGGCGCCCCGAAACAAATGTACATGTTGTTCCAGAATGACATCCCGATAGATGTGGCCTGTCATCGTTACACTCTGAACATGCAGGTCAGTTCTGGAACCAAGAATAATTCCTCCCCAAACGAGCCATCCTGCACCACCGTAACGGTGTCGTTCAATGGTGTTCTCTTGGTGGTAACTGGTACCTGCCGCTCTCCATATGAAAGTCCGGCGAGAATCAGACTGCAAACTAAACCTGGACTCGTCGGAAAACATCACACAAGATCACTGTTGCGGTGTCCACAATGCATGCTCTCTACTCCAGGTTAATCGCAGGCGACAGTGAGTTGCAGTAAGTGGAACACATCTGACAGGCCTACGAGCATATAGACCAATATGCCCTAAGCGTCTGTACACGGTCTGCCTTGAAACTGTCGTACCGGTAACTGAAGAGAGCTGACGAGACAGGTCTGATGCTGTGCTCTGTCTGTTTCTTTTGGTAGTAACTGCTAAATACCGGTCCTCATTCGGCGTTGAAACTCGGGGGCGACCTGTGCTGTAACATCTACTCACATTACCATCATCTTGGAATCGTTGCCAAAGCCTGGAGATGACACTCTGGGCGATTCCAAGTTCCTCGGATACTTCCAGCTGGGTACGTTCACATTCCAGTCGTCCGATAATCCTACCACGTAAAAATCCTCCAAATGCTTCCTTTGTGCCATAACTATGCGGTTATTGCACTGAAAGGCTTTTAAAGCGCTTGTGAACAATTTTACTTCTTTGCCACCATTCCTTATATACGCCTCTCTTACACTCTCGTCATTGTGACGTACTATCCGCGCCATCTGGTGGTTTCCTGTACTTTGCATATTCTTCTTCAAGATGTGTGCGATAATTCTACAGGTGAAATTTTTATTTTAGAGTTCAATTTCTGTGTGATTCTGAATTATCCTTAATTTATGGACATGAGTGTAAATAAATATTTTATTCAGCTCTCTATATATGTCGATTTTATTCTATATTTTATTTTTTTATTTTTTACTTCATTTACTGAGCAAGCCATTTCTCTTATCATTTACCTCCAAAGAAACCATCAAGATAGAGGTATACGGAGGCTAACGTTGCCAAAATGCCTCAATAATGTCAAACTGTCTGTCTGTGTCTTATGATCCCCCTCCCCGATCTCCAGTTACAAATCCTCGAAAGACACAATTCCTTGCTGATAGTTTTCAAAATCAGTTCACTGAAAATAACCTCAGTAACCCTATAATTGAAAATATTGTCAATAGTTCCATTACTAATTCTTTCTATTCACCTCGTCTAATCACTGGTTGTTTTTGTTTTCTATTTGATTGTGTTGAACCCTCTAATATCATCGGTTACATTAAAAATATTAATATTAAAAAAAGCCCCTGGAAATATCACTTACAAAATGTTGACAAAATTCCTATTTCTATCATCTTTCTCCTCACGCATATCATTAATAGTATTTTTTAATTATATATTATTATTATATAATTATTAATATCAGTTACTCCCTTTTGCATGAATAATTCACATCCTAAAACCATGTAAATTGAGATATAGCCCAACTTCTCTATTTTCCAGTCTCAATAAACTAACAGAAACTATCATCCTTAAAAGAGATCACTTATCATCCATCAGAGGGCTCTTCGTCTTCAACGCGTTCTCTGCCTTCTTTGAACTGTTTATACCACTTCTAAACTTTTCTTTCAGATATAGTTTGCTCACTGAATGCCTTCTGCAACATTCTATACGTTTCTTCACGCAAATATTCATTTCGCAAACAAAATTGAATGCAAGTTCTTTTCTCCATTAATTCATACATTTCAAAAATCGCCGAAATTATTTTTAGCGTCTCACAAAACCAAGCGTAACTCAAACACAAATGAATATTTTGACGTGAAATTTCACATCGATGTCAAGGACAGAGCCAACAACCTAAAAGAGGAGAAAAAAAATGAAATTCCATATGCCAGGGAAATTTAAATTGAAAAGTGGTTTTATTTTTTGGGCACAGTAGTATATAATACCAACTTATGCCAACTTTTTTTCCAATCCTCGACGCATGCTAAAAAGTCATCGGCAGGGATGGCCTTCAAAGCGCACGCCGATTCACGTTGAATCTCTGTAATCGATTCAAATGGACCGGAATGGTCTTTTGAGTTTAGGAAATAGCCAGATGTCGCGTGGTTCTAAATCAGGTGAATATGATGGTTGTGGAACGATATGGGTTTCATTTTTGGCGAAAAAAGTCACGAAGAATCAATGCAGTGTGAGTTGGCGCATTATTGTGATGCAAAAACCAAGAGTTGTCTTTCCATAAATGTGGCCTCTTTTTACGAATAGGTTCACGCAAACGACGCATAACACTCAATTAATATTCCTTGTCGAGAGTTTGGCCCCATGGAAGGAATTCATGATGCATCACACCTTACCACCGCTACAAACATTTCAAAAATCGCCAGAATCTGTCTTTTGAGTTCAGGGAACAGCCAGAAGTTGCACGGTGTGAATACGGTGGTTGAGGAACAATATGGGTTTTATTTTTTGGCGGAAAAGTCACGAAGAATAAATGCAGTGTGAGCTGGCGCATTCATTGTTTTCAGTACCAATCGAGATTTCGCGCGTTAGGCCCAAAATGGAATGGACCGATCCTTTTGGAATTCCAACATCATTAGCAAGGTCTGCAATTATAAATCGACTATTTGCAAGCACCAAATCTTTAGTTTTTCGGACGTGAGCTTCGTCGGTTGAGGTTGATGATCGATCAGAGGACTCTTCGTCTTCAACGCGTTCTCTGCCTTCTTTGAACTGTTTATACCACTTGTAAACATTTCTTTCCGATATAGGAATGCTCACCGAATGACTTCTGCAACATTCTATACGTTTCCGAAAAGAAAATTTAATGCAAGTGCTTTGCGCAATTGATTCAAACAATTCAAAAATCGCCGAATTCAGTTTGAGCGTCTCACAAAGCCAAGCGTAACTCAAACACTAATGAATATTTTGACATGAAATTTCACACAAATGTCAAGGACAGTGACAACAACCTTTAAAAAAAAAAAAAAAGAAATTCCATATGCCTGGGAAATTTAAATTGTAAATTGGATTTAAATTTTGGGCACATTAATAGCATATGCTTGTACATTTTGTTGATGTGTATATTTTCTGAAATAGGTTATTTGTATTTGAATGTTTCGTTATGTTAAATAATATGCCTATTTAATCTAGTTTTTAATGGGTTAATTAATGCTATTTCTGTAATTTTGTCAGCTTAACAGTAAAATGTTAAAACAATAATTTGCTGTTAAATTAATTATTTGTTGTTAATTTATATTTTAATAATTTTTTAAAGTTTTAATTATATCAATTAATTTATATTTTAATTTTTATTGATAAATACATTGATGGCATTAAATATTTTCCTCCGACTTATATATTTCTCAGTACATATATCGCAACTTAAATTAAATTTCAAAATTCTTATTAAGACGTTTTAATTGGTTACATTAGCCTATAGAATGAGTGAAAGTAATATGTTTGTTAATTGCAGTTAATTTACATTTTAAAGCATAACAGTGGCAGTAATAAATGCTAATATCATTATTAACAACATTATTACAACAACAGTTAACAACATTATTACAGTCACACCAGAAATGTTAAAAAACACCTATCTTCTTGGATCAGCATGTTTTTGTGAAAAAGTGTTCATGAATTTTATCAACTCAAACAAGTAATTTAAAAAAAAAAAAAACATTATGTCAATTCCTACTTTTTCACACCATATTGTAGAAAATCCTTTATAAATAATTTTCATTCATTTTTTAAGGCGCCATCTATTGGTAGATATATGCAACTTAAATGTAAAAAAAAAAACTAAAATTAATTAATTAAATTTACTATTACAGATTAATTAAATTTACCATTACTATAAATTTACTATTCAATTTAAATTAATTATTACTGAATTAATATTTGAAAAAACTGTATTAATATCAAGTGTCATCCACTACAAGTTAAAAAAATGTATTTGAACTAAAGTGGATGAATAAAAAGTATCTTATTAACAAATGAAAATTTGAACAAGATTATATATCTTGTTCAAATTTAATTTTTATATATTACTGGCGATTTTAGTTTTTTTGATATATATATGTGAGAGCTAATATACATATATATGTGTGAGCTAATAGAAGGAATTGAAAAAACTAAAAATTTATT
>BPLR01010931.1:0-62413 GCA_021605095.1 Caerostris extrusa
TAAATTTTTTTCTTCTTCTATTATAATCAACTAGATTTACAGTCTAATATAAATAAATATTTGGATTTTAAAATTTTTAGTTTTCAAAAATATTAATAATATTTTGAGTGATATATAATATTTACAAATATCTGATGAGTGAACGTTTTGCAACATGACAAATTTTAATACGTGATGAGATTCGTTCCACACACTTTGCAGTTTTTCATTGCCAGTGGTTCTTAATACATAACTGATGATTTCTTTAAATTTATTGAGCGTTTCTACTACTACTACTACTACACCACACCACACCACATCGCTATATCTAGAGCTCCTATACAGTTTGGGAATGATATGGATGAGAGAAGTCTGACTAGGCACCGTGAAGCTCTTACGGTGCCGTTAAAGTAGATTCCGAACCACTAAAAACATCCATGGCATCGATGGGACTCGAACCCGAAACCTGTGGTACGAGCGTCAGACCACTAGACACTTGGCCATTCAGGCCTTATTGAGTGTTTCTGGTGATGCTGGTTCATAAGCGAGACCTTTAATGCAATCCCATAAAAGAAACACTTGGTGCCAATTGAGGAGATATTGGAGGCCATATAAATATGGTTAAATCATCGTCATACACATGTGCAATCCAGTGCTATGAAAGATCTCACTTACGTAAGTACGAACATTCAAAGCCCATTGAATTGATTCACACTTTGTATCATCCTCAAGCAGTTAAAGAAATAACCATATTTGAAATCTGTCCAGATGCTTGTTACCTACAAAAAGGATTCATATAATTTTGTTAATGATACGTGTCAATAAACATTGATTTGTAGTGAATCATTCTCACCACCTACGCAATTGCGGCCTGTTGGCCGATTGGCTGGAGCTCTGGCTTTTGGTACCATAAGCATAGGGGACTGATGGGCGAGGGACAACTACCACTACCACAGGTTTCTGGTTCGAGTCTCGGCGGTGCTATGGAGGCTTGTGGTGGTTCGGAAAACACTTTTAAACCGTAGATCCCGATCTCATATGGCCGTAGAGTGTCATAGAAACCATTCAGATTTCTTCTCACCCATATCATTCCCAAACTGTAAAGGGGCAACTCAGTTCTAGGAGCAGTGATGTGGTTAGTGTAGTTTTAGTAGTAGTAGTGGTGGTACCACAGGCTTCGGCTTCGAATCCTCGCGGTGTCATGGATGTTTATAAGTGGTTCGAAATTCACGTTAAACTGTAGGTCCCGGTGTAATTAGCCCAAAGTGTGCACGAAATGACCGTAGAGCTATAAACCAAATCAAACCACTACACAATTAGATGGTGTCATGTTGAAACAAATATTTTTTCTTTTTCGTATATCATGATTTTTTTGCAAAGCGATACTTTTGAAAATATAAACTCCTGTACAAGTTACTTTAACGTCTGAAAAGATGTTACGTAAAATAAGGTGTCAACTGAAAGAAGGCGAAAAACATCTACGCCGTCAAAGAGAACCCTTTTTTTTTCAACATCCGTCGCGAGAACTTTTTACCAGCTCACAGTTCAGAATGTCGAGGGGATTCATTTAAAAGTCCCCTGGATGCGTTTTTTTATAACTTTCGGGAGCTTTGTTATTATTTCGCTTTCTTTGTCATTTGTGGAAAATTTTCTTTCCCGTAAAGGTAAACTTATTCGAGAGGTAAAAAGGATTTGCACGGAATTCTATTTTTTTATTTTTTTCAACGTCGTGTTGTTTTTCTTCTGATTTTGTAAATTTTGTTACATGTTGAAGTTCATTTAAACCGATCAAAAATAGCATAAAATAAACTAACGTAGCTAAGTCTTGAAAAACTGCCTCCTTAATATGCCCGTTTTAATAGGAATTGGTCTATGAATTGGACATTTATCTCTGAGTTTTTATCTATGAATTGGTTATTTATCAGATAAAAAAGTTATTTATGAGGTAATTTCCGTTGCCAGTTATTTGTTCGCAATACTTGCAAATGCATATAAATTGACTAGCTATTATGTTGACAAGTAGGTGCATATATTCATGCAAAGCAATATATTGGGGAGGGGGGAAAGGGGAAGTGCATTTCGGGGGTTTCAATTAAATTAAAAAATAATTTTAATTGTTAATAATTATAACTAAACTGTGATGAAAAAAACATTTTCGCGATAATGATTGTATTTATTTCTTTTATAATTGCTTTGCGCCGCGTATGTCTGACAAGCACATCATCGATTCGTCCGTTTCCGCCATTAAAGCGGAAGTTTATTTTCCATCAATGTGATTGAATTTACTGTTATAAATGTTATCATAAATGCGACTTGTGAGGTTTTTAATTATAGTAAGTAAAACATAGTAGTCTAGCGGTGAGGAGCTCGGTACCTCAGATTTCGGGTTAGAGTCCCGGTGGTACCATGGATGTTTGTAATGGTTCGATATCCCCTTTAAACCATAGGTTTCGGTCTAACATGACTGTAGGGCGGAGAAGCTGATAATCCTACCCTGTAAAAAAACCATCTCCTTCTGAAAATCTGAGATGTTTTCTTTTAACAGGGTAGGGTTGTCAGCCCTACGCCCATTGCTCTACAGTCATATTAGATCGGGATGGTTTAAGGCGGATTTCGAAGCACTACAAACTTCCAAAAAAGAAAATATAGTAATTGTAAATGCATTAGTAAAATATAGTATCTTATATATATATGTGTGTTTCCGTTAAAAATGAATAAATCTCATTAATTATAGATTTATTGAATTTTTGATATATTTGATTTTTTTCAACAATAATAATTTTTTTAACATTTAATGAAAATAAATAATTGAGTTTCTCTTTTATTTATACATTTCATTTGAATTTTTAACATGTGAGTTGTAGTTCGATTTAATTTACATACTTTAAAGCATTGGTGAATAATTTAAATTGCAAAAGGTCATTTTGACATCTTTTTAGAAAACCTTAATTTACATTAATAAAATTCCATTTCGCAGTTTAATAAACGAGAATTTTTATAACTTTAAACACTCTTGTTTGCATTGTTGAACTTATTGCTTTCTAAAATTAAATTTTACTTTTGAAATCAGACATTCATTCGTTTTAAAATATTTCACAAGCAAAATATAAGAGTGTTTTTAAAAACAATAAAGTCAACAAGGCAAACGAGAGTGTTTAAAATTAGAATTAATTAACATTTATTAATTTTGAATATTTGATTTGCATGACATTTATCTTTCGCTTAATTGAGAATCAAAATCTTTAACTGCCGAGATTTCGAGACAGGCGATGTTATCTTTTACGGGGGTAGGGTTGTCCTACCACTTAAACCGTATAACCCTACGCCCAACTCTTATATGAGACCGGGACCTACAGTTTAAAGTGGATTCTAAACCACTACAAATATCCATGGCATCGCCGGGATTCGAATCGAAACCAGTGGCACCGAGCGTCAGAGCGCCAGTCACTTGGCCATCCGGTCTCCAAACACCTCTTATACCACAAATAAATCCTTTTTTCTGTTAATTTAATTTTCTATTATAACTAGTACTTATTACAGTATTGGAAATTATTGGAAATGTATTACAGTATCGGAAATATTATTGGAAATATATTAGAGCAATGGAAATAACTAATAATCCAAAAATAAATTTGAAACCAATTCCTAGCTACCCTTACAAAAAATTACATCGACTTTTAATCATTATAACATATTGTCACAATGATATGCATTATTTAGAATCGGGATAAAGATTATTGGGATTAGTTTAATTTGTCGCTCTACTGTAATTTTTTTTTTGCACACTTTAGGCTAATTGGACGCAGACCTATTAAACGAGGATTCCAAACCACTCACAAACATCCATGTCACTACTGCTACTACTACTAAACTACACCACATCACTGTTCCCAGAGCTGAGTTCCCCTTTTACAGTTTGGAAATGATATGGGTGAGAAGTCTGATTGGGCTCTGTGACGCACTACGATAATATGAGACCGGGACATACAACTTAAAGTGGATTTCGAACCACTACAAACATCCATGTCACCGCCGGGATTCGAACCTGAAGCCTGTGGTAGCAAAGGCCAGAGCACTCGTCAATTGGCCATCAGGCCTCTTGATTAAATCTCTGGCCGATCAGGTAAATATATTTGGTTTGTCGCTCTAAGGTAATTTCGGCACACTTTCGGGCTAATTAGATTGAGACCTACAGTTTAACGTGGATTCCGAAACACTAACAAACATCCGTGCCATCGCCAGGATTCGAATCTCAAGCCTGTGGTATCAAAGGCTAGGTAAAAGAGAGAATAGAATTTATGATGATGGTTGATAAAAACATGAAAACTATAAAATAAAATGTTCTTTATGATTATGATTTTCAAGAGTTACATTCACAAAAACCAAATTTCGTAGATATTACTTTAAAAAAAAAAATTTATATTTTAAATCGTTGAAAAATACTTTCATCTGAAAACCCAATTTTTAAATTTTCAAAAACAATAAGCTTCATGAAAGGATCAGAATAAAATCCCCCTTCCAAAAAAAAAAAAAAAAAAAAGAATGCAAGATGAACAAAATAAATTCTAGAAAACTTACCAGTAAATGCGATTGCATTTGTCCGTGTCTTCAGACGATTTCTGCCATCAAATGTCCAACGAGGCAGCAGCATAAGGAAGAAGAATAAAAAAAAAAGAACGAAAAATGATTCCAAGAATCTTATTTTGTCTCGAGAATATTCTTCTTATCCAACTTCATCTGTAAAGAACGATGGATACAATTTTGAATGGGAAGACGTTTAGAAAAAAAAAAAAAAAAAAAAAAAACAGAAAGAAATAAAATAAATTCAAACAATAGCAGTGGCAAAGAAACATGCAATTGGAACATGAACCAAAAAAAAAAAAAAAAAAGAAAAAAGAGCACTGGATACGAGAGTATTCAAAAGAATATAATCTCGACAGAAGAGTCAGTTAGCCGCATTTTGCAAACGATATTTTCTTTTTCCTTTTGTAAGTGACGATCATTGTATTAAGACAATGGATAAAGAGAATCACCACATTGAATTGTCAGAAATCCTTTCTTGACAATGGAATGTGTTCCAAGTTACTAATGAAAATTAATTCATTTTTCACCACAATGAAGATCAAGAATAATGAAAGGGATTTGTTGTAAGTTTTTTTTTTTTTTTTATTTCCTATCTTGACAATTGAATTTTGATATTTATTTTGAAGAATGCCAAAATGGATTCTATTTATAATGCGATCATAGTTTTGCGAAGCGCTATTTCCAAATTGTGGAATTATTTTGTAGTCTTGTATATTTCTTTTTTAAAAATTAATTCCTTTTTTTTAAAAAAATTAATTAGTTAATTAATTTCAAATTAAAACTAATTAGTTCCTTTTAAAAGTTAATTAATTCAATAAACTCAAATTCAAATTTAACCACTATTTTTTTAAAAATTAATGAATGAATTTCAAAATTAAAACTTAATTAATTAATTTGAAATTAACATTTAATCATTTTTTTAACTTAATCAATTTTTTTAAATTAATTATTTAATTAATTTCAAATTAAATATTAATTTTCTTTTAAAAAAAAATCAATTTAATTAAATAAACTCAAATTCAAATTTAATCATTCTTTTTTTTAAAAATTTATTAATTAATTTCAAAACTAAAACTTAATTAATTAATTAATTTGAAATTAACATTTAATCATTTTTTTAAAAAGTAATTAATTAATTTCAAGTTAACACTTAATCAATTTTTTTTTAATTATTTAATTAATTTCAAATTAAATAATTTTCTTTTTTAAAAAAAATCAATTATTTAATTTTCTTTTTAAAAATCAGTTATTTAATTTTCAAATTAAAAATCAATTAATTTCTATTTAAAAATCAAAATTTAATTTCTTTTTAAAAATTAATTTTATTTTTAATTAATATTTTTTTATTATTGTAAGGTTTTATTTACTAATTAAAAGATTGCTACTTTACAGAGTTAGATAATTGCATATAATTTAAAAAATTTTTTATTAATTTTTGATTAATGAATTAGCATCTTGTGTAATAATATTGTGTAATGTCATTATAAGTTAATATTACAAAAAAAATAATAAAGAAAAAAAAATGTAACAATTGTCAAATGTATGCAAACCTTATTAAAAACGCTTTATATATTTTTGTTCAAATATATTATGGTGTTATGGCTTTATTTAATTTATGATTTACATTTTTATTTTGAATTCAATTCGATTTCACTTAATAAAATCGATTAAGAAACTGAACTAATAAGTTAATTAATTTAATTAACTTTTAATTGCTAAAAGATTAAGATTGTTATATGGATCATTAGAGTACTTTTTCGTATTTATTTTTTATTTTGATTAGAAAAATAAAATGAGAGCACAGAAAGGATGAAGTAACAAATGTTTTATTTTACTAACTATGTCAAAAGCAATTTCATAGCTAATTTCTCATTACTGTCAGTATAAAAGAAAACATACGAGTATTAATGATTGTATGTGTTGTTCTGTAACTAAATAACTGAAACTTTGTAATTATATAAAAAAACAAACATATACTTGCATAATGAATATTCATTAGTAACAAAGAAATTGTTTTATAAAAATGGCAATAAATAACGAGCAAAAGAAGTTTCTAAATTTTTCTGTTTATTGACTTCCATTAAAAAGAGCAAATAGAAGAGCACAATATATTCAAGAAGTCGTAAAATGTATTTATTTTAATGTTATAAAATTTTTTGAAAAATAGTAAGTGTTTTTAAAAGCATTTTTCTTAAATATTAATATAGAAATTCTACGTGAAAAATATATATATATAATACTCCACTCAAATAGTGATAAGCTATATTTGAACGTTCTTCCAAATTATCAATTGGCTAACACTTTAATCAGTCCTATTTACCTCAACAACAAAGTAGTGGCTTGATGCCCAATAGTCTAGCGCTCTGGCCTTCAGTACCAAAAGCTTTGGGTTCGAATCCTGGAGGTAGCATTGATGTTTGCGAGTAGTTTGGGATCTACATTAAACAGTAAGTCTCGGTCTAATTAGCCCAAAGCGTACAGAAACTGAGAGTAGAGTGGCAAAACCAAACCTATCCAAATGACATTGACTTTGGAAATATTCTTTTATCCTTATAGCCGGGTTACCTGTTATAAAGTGGGCCTGAATGGCCGAGTGTCCAGCGCTCGGTGCCGCAGGTTTCGGGTTCGAGTTCCGCCGGTGCCATGGATGTTTGTAGTGGTTCGGAATCCACTTTAAACCGTAGGTCCGGGTCTCCTATGACCGTAAGGGCGTCACAGAGCAGAAGTCAGACTTCTACCTACGGGTGCTCCATCGAAACAGAAGCTGCACCCTTCCTCCCTCCTTCCATGAGGGACACGACAACAACAACAGCCTGTTATAAAGTAATCAAAAGGTTTAACGGATTGGAACATAAACTGAACAACAAAATGAAAAATAATATTTTTAAAGTTTATTATGTTGCAAAATACACATATAGGCAGAATTTATGTTAAAGCTATCTAAAAGAATCAAATCGCAGTTTTAATAAATATATTTATGATTATTAATTAGCTCGACTCGTGGCTCAGTGGCAACCGCTGGTGAACCTTGGGGGCTGAGGTTCAATAAGGTGGCGGCTTTGTTATAGACACGGTTCCGAAAACGAGGAGCCTCGATGGCGTTTTTGATGTTCAGCATCTTGCCTCGTTAGTGATACTACGTGGTGGAAGTTTTCGGGTTTTCTCCCCGTACGATATGCAAGTGCTGGGTAGTTCCCCCCCCTCCCCTAAAAATTCTCCTGGAAGGCACTGCCCTCCTTCTTCTGCTTTTCTTCACCGACTCGTAGCTAAGTCAGACTTCTACCTACGGGTGCTCCATCACAGCAGAAGCTGCCCCTTTCCCTCTATCCGTGAGCAGATGTCCGTCCCGCGTTACAGGACACTGAAAATTAAACACAACAGCAAACGTAACTGTTAATTAATTTATTAATGTTGTTTTGCATAGCGGTCTGGTTCTCAGTGCCACAGGTTCGGGTTCATGTCCCGGCTGTTCATAAATGTTTGTAGTGATTCGGCATCCACTTTAAACAGTAAGTCTTAATCTAATATGACTGTAGAATGGTGACAACCCTACTTCGTAAAAAGAAAACATCTCTTGTCTAGAAATCTGCTGCCCCCATGGGGCTGTTGCGCCAATGAATGATGATATTTTGCAGCAAATACTAATTATAAATGTTAATTAATGCTAACGATATGTATTTTTAAAGATCTCTCGGTAATTAACGATTGTTTTTTGTTCAGTGTAAATTTAAGTGCATGCATAGAATATTAATAAAATTATTCCAAATCAAGTACATTATTCGTTGATATACATACTTTCTACAATGATTTTACAAAGATTCAAACGCAAGTACGTGTAAAACATTAGAAAAGAATGAAATTTGTAGAAACTGTAGCTGTCATGTATTTTTAGTAATCAATTTTTAAATATCTTAGCAGCAAACGCAAATTACAAATATTAATTAATTTTAAGAAATATATTAAAGAACGCTAATTAATCTGCAAGTGCTTGTTGTCATTTAGTCTCAATTTAAGTTATCAAACGTATAATGAAATAATGTTAATTAATCTGAATATTAATTAATCTCAATGTTTATAAATTAATTCGAATGTTAATAAATTTCAATATTTATAAAGTAATCCGATTATTAATAAATTTCAATGTTTTTAAATTAATCCGATTATTAATAAATTTAAATGTTTATAAATTAATCCGAATATTAATAAATCTCAATGTTTATAAATTAATTCCGAATATTAATACATTTCAATGTTCATAAATTATTCCGAATAATGAATCTCAATGCTTATAAATTATTCCGAATAATGAATCTCAATGCTTATAAATTAATCCGAACATTAATGAATCTCGATGTTTATAAATTAACCCGAATATAATGAATTTCAATGTTCATAAATTATCGGAATATTAATCTCAATATTTAATCCTAGTATTAATAAATCTCAACGTTTATAAATTAATCCGATTATTAATGAATCTCAATGTTTGATCCGAATAAAATCTCAATGCTTATAAATTTATTCGAATATTAATAATATAAATGAAGCATTTATTATTTTATGAAGCGTATGAAGTATTTATTAATTTGCAACGTATATTCTTTGTATATCTCAAATAGAATAATTTAATAATTTTAAATAAGAAATTTAGTTATGCACCGCATATATTCTCAAGCTACAAAAGTGAACTAAATTATCCTACTTTTCGCGAAAACAAAATTTTATCAAACAAAAGAAAGGACTTGTAAAATTCATGTTCCTTTCCTGAAACGTTTCATAAATAATAATACTTAAATAGTAAAATTTTTTATAACCAAATATGATATGTTAATATTTTAATTTAAAAAAAAATTAACACCTAGATATTCATTTTTTCGACAATTGTTTGACAGAAATTGATAATCTTGATTAGTTTTTAATATTAATTTAATTAATAATTGATAATAATTTTTTAGATACAAATTTTTTAAAAGCGATAACAAACACAATTTATAATAAAATCAATGCTTAATAGCTATGTCAATATTTTTGGCAATGTTTTATTACCAGATTGATGGCTTATTGACTAGAAATCTGACGCTTGGTGCAATACAAAATTGGGTTCGAACGCCGGTGCCTTGGTTGTTTGTAGTGGTTTGAAATGAAACGTTTATAAATAGGTCCCGATCTCATGTAGAGCGTCACGGAGCCAAGTCAGATTGTTAATATCGGGTGCTACATCACAACAGAAGCTGCCCCTTCCTTCCCTTCAATCATGATTCCATACGGGTTCGTGGACATGGTTTAGATGTCTACCAAGTGGGATAAGGAAAAAAAAAAATTTTTTTACAAAGATACAATCGTAAACATGTATATAGCATTAGAAAATAATGTAACTTAACTGTAACGCATTTTTAACAGTAATTAATTTATAAATATCTTAACAGCAAATGCAAATTACAAATGCTGATTAATTTGAGGAATTTATTATTAAAGAACCCTAATTAATTTACAACTCAATTTTTGAATTTAGCAAATAGAATAATTAAATAATTCTAATTAGTAAATTTTGTTGTGAACTACATATATTACCAGCTACAAAAATGAACTAAATTATTCTATTTTTGTACAAAAAAACGAAAGAAATGACTTGTAAAATTCATGTTCCTTTCCCGAGACAAAAATGTTTCAAACTGCATGATAACACAACGCCATTTATTTTTTCTGAATACTTAACGTCAAAAGAATATTTTTCTTCCCAAGTAAAAATCCTCCCAAAGGATTAATGTCAACCTTTATCGAAACCCCAAAATGTCCTGAGGACACGAGATGATTTCAGGATTTTAAGCTCCTTTGAGTTTTGAATACGACCTCATCAAAATTCACCCTCCCGCTCTGAGATGAATCGAGATAGAAAAAGAATAATAATAATCTTATTATAGGACTTTTCTTTATTCTTCAACTCTGAGTGTGGAATTATAATTAAATCAGGCTCAGAATGTTTTAGAAGCGTTTGTGTCAACGCGCGTTTGAGACAAAAAGCTGTTTTCCTTTTTTTTTTTTTTTTTTTTTTTTGCATGAACCATTTAATTGACATTTTAACTGATTTAGAATGAGATTATTAAAATCATTTTGAAATATGCGTTTAGGAAATGGCATTATAATTATAAATGTTTAATAATTGTAATATAATAAATTAATGTTAATAAATTTCAATGTTTATAAATTAATCCGAATACTAATGAATCTCGATTTTATAAATTGATCCGAATATTAATGAATTTCAATGAAGAATCTCAATGTTTATAAATTAATCTGAATATTTATAAATTTCAGTGTTTATAAATTCATCTAAATAGCAATGAATCTCAGTGTTTATAAATTCATCTGAATAGCAATGAATCTCATCGTTTTAAATTAATCCGAATATCGATGTTCAATAATTTATCAGCATATTTATAATAGAAAACAGCATTTGAAGCATTTATCATTTTGAATTTATATTCTTTGTATATCGCAAAAAGAATAATTAAATAATTCTAAATAACAAATTTAGTTATCAACCTCATATATTACGAATTACAAAAAATGAACTAAATTAAACAGTAGAACTTTTTAACAAAATAAAATTTTACGAAACAAAAGAAACGATTTGTAAATTCGTATTCCTTTCCCGAGACAAAATGTTTCAACAGCTATGATAACACAACGCCATTTATTTTTTCTGAATATTTAACGTCAGAAAAATATTCTTCTTCCCAAGTAAAAATACTTCCCAAGGATTAATGTCAACCTTTATCGAAACCCCAAAATGTCCTGAGGACACGAGATGATTTCAGGATTTTAAGCTCCTTTGAGTTTTGAATACAACCTCATCAAAATTCACCCTCCCGCTCTGAGATGAATCGAGAGAGAAAAAAAAAAAGAATAATACTAATCTTATTATAGGATTTTTCTTTATTCTTCAACTTCTGAGTGGAATTATAATTAAATCGGGCTCAAAATGAATCAATGATTTACGAGATGTTTTAGAAGCGTTTGTGTGAACGCGCGTTTGAGACAAAAGCTGTTTTCTTTTTTTTTTTTTTGCATTTTAAATGAATCATGTAATTGACATTTTAATTGATTTAGAATGAGATTATTAGGATCATTTTGAGATGTGCGCCTAGAAAATGGAATTAGAATTATGAATGTTTAATAATTTTTAATTCATGATTATTTTTAGTGAAGAAAGAAGCAATTATAGAGGTGAAATAATATATGAGGATAAATGTTTTCATATGCGAATATGGTGTGTTAATATTATTTATAATTTAGAAAATATAACATCTAGACGTTCATTTTTTTCAATAACTGCTTGTCAGAATCGCTAAAAATTGATCATTTTGATTAGTTTTTATTAATTAATTTGATTAATAAATAATAATGATTATTTTTTTCTAAAATGCAGATTTTTTTAAATGCAATAGCAAACACAATTTATAATAAAATTCATGTTTAATAGCAATGTCAATATTTTATAACAATATATTTTATACCAAGGATTGATGGCTTATAGACTAGAACTCTGGCGCTTGGTGCAATAAGTATCGGGTTCGAATCCGGCGGTGCCCCGGCGGTGCCTTGTTTGTTTGTAATGGTTTGAAATTCACTTTTAGTCCCGGCGGTACCTTTGTTTGTTTGTAATGGTTTGTCCCGGCCTCATGTGACTGTAGAGCGTCACGGAGGCAAGTCAGACTTTTACTTATTAAGGATACCCTTCACAACAGAAGTTGCCCCTTTCCTTCAACCATGAGTCCATACGGGTTCGTGGACTTGGTTTAGATGTCTACCAAGTGGGATAACAAACAATAACAACAACAACAACAAATTTACAAAGATGCAATAGTAATGTGTATAAAATTAGAAAAGAATAAAATATGTGGAAACTGTAATGTCTTTTTAACAGTAATTAATTCATCAATATCTTAACAATAAAGGCAAATTTACAAATGTTGATTAATATGAAGAATTTATTATTAAAGAATGCTAATTAATTTACAATAGTCAGTTGCTGTTTAGTCCTAATTTAAGTTGATAAACATATAATAAAACAATGTTAATAAAAATTAATGAGCATATTAATGAATCTCAGTATTTATAAATTTATCCGAATATTAATAATAGAAATCAGCATATGAAGTATTTATTATTTTGCAACATATATTCTTTGTATATATAGCAAATAGAATAATTAAATAATTCTAAATAATAAATTTAATTTTGCATCGCATATATTAAATTTCAAATAATATATGCGATAGGAATATTTTCCATGCAAAAAGAAAATATCCCATTCCACAAAAATGTATTAAATTTCTACTTTTTACCAAAACAAAATTTTACAAAACGAAAGAAATGATTTGTAAAATTCATGTTCCCTTTCCTGAGACAAAATGTTTCAAACTGCATGATAACACAATGCCATTTATATTTTGGAATACTTAACGTAAAAGCAATATTTTTCTTCCCAAGTAAAAATCCTTCCCAAGGATTAATGTCAACCTTTATCAAGACCCCAAAATGTCCTGAGGACACGAGATGATTTCAGGATTTTAAGCTCCTTTGAGTTTTGAATACAACCTCATCAAAATTCACCCTCCCGCTCTGAGATGAATCGAGATAGAAAAAAAAAAAGAATAATAATAATCTTATTATAGGACTTTTCTTTATTCTTCAACTTCTGAGTGGAATTATAATTAAATCAGGCTCAGAATGAATCAATGGTTTACGAGATGTTTTAGAAGCGTTTGTGTGAACGCGCGTTTGAGACAAAAGCTGTTTACTTTTTTTTTTTCTTTTGCATTTTAAATTAATCATGTAATTGACATTTTAACAGATTTAGAATGAGATTATTGAGATCATGTTGAGATGTGCGTCTAGGAAATGGAATTAGAATTATGAATGTTTAATAATTTTTAATTCACGATCATTTTTAGTGAAGAAAGAAATAATTATAGAGTCGAAAATAAAGTTAATTTTTCATAACCGAATTTGGCGTGTTAATATTACTTTACGATTTAAAAAAACTGTTACACCTAGACTTTCATTTTTTTTCAACAACTGTTTGCCAAAATCACTAAAAATTCATAATTTGATTTGTTTTTAATAATTAATTTCATTAATAATTAATAATGACTTTTTTTAAAAAAAAACAAACACAATTTTTAATTAAATCAATGCTTAATAGCTATAACAATATTTTATAACAATATGTTTTATACCAAGGATTGATGGCTTATTGACTAGAGTTCTGGCGCTTGGTGCAATAGGTATCGAGTTCGAATCCGCCGGTGCCTTGGTTGTTTGTAGTGGTTTGAAATCCACTTTAAACCGTAGTCCCGGTCTCATATGACTCTAGAGAGTCACGGAGCCAAGTCAGACTTTTACTTAAGTATACTCCTTCACAACAGAAGTTGCCCACTTTTCCCTTCAAGCATGAGTCCATACGGGTTCGTGGACTTGGTTTAGATGTCTACCAAGTGGGATAATAAAAAATAACAACAGCAAAAAATTTTTTTACAAAGATGCAATACTAAATATATGTATAACATTAGAAAAGAATGAAATTTGTGCAAACTGTAACCATAATGACTCTTTAAGAGTAATCAATTTATAAATATCTAAACATCTAATGCAAATTACAAATGTTAATTTAATTTGAGGAATTTATTATTAAAGTATTCTAATTAATTTACAAGTTTCAGTTCAAATAATTTTAAATAATAAATTTAGTTGTGCACAGCATATATTACCAGATACAAAAAATGAAGTGAATTATTCCACTTTTTTACCAAAACAAAAATATTACGAAACAAAAGAAATGATTTGTAAAATTCATGTTCCTTTCCCAAGACAAAATGTTTCAAACAGCGTGATAACACAACACCATTTATTTTTTCTGAATACTTAACGTCAAAAGAATATTCTTCTTCCTAAGTAAAAATATTTCCCCAAGGATTAATGTCAACCTTTATCGAAACTCCAAAATGTCCTGAGGACACGAGATGATTTCAGGATTTTAAGCTCCTTTGAGTTTTGAATACAACCTCATCAAAATTCACCTCCCGCTCTGAGATGAATCGAGATAGAAAAAAAAAGAGAATGATAATTTTATTTTAGGACTTTTTTCTTTCATTCTTCAACTTCTGAGTGGAATTATAATTAAATCAGGCTCAGAGTTAATCAATGGTTTACGAGATGTTTTAGAAGCGTTTGTGTGAACGCGCGTTTGAGATAAAAGCTATTTTCTCTTTATTTTTTGCATTTTAAATGAATCATGTAATTGACATTTTAACTGATTTAGAATGAGATTATTGAGAGATCATGTTGAGATGTGCGTCTAGGAAATGGAATTAGAATTATGAATGTTTAATAATTTCTTAATTCACGATCATTTTTAGTGAAGAAAGAAATAATTATAGAGCTGAAACATAAAAAGTTAATTTTTCATAACCGAATTTAGTGTTAATATTACTTACAATTTAAAAACTGTTACACCTAGACTTTCATTTTTTTCAACAACTGTTTGCCAAAATCACTAAAAATTCATATTTTGATTTGTTTTTAATAATTAATTTCATTAATAATTAATAATGACTTTTTAAATGCAAAAACAAACACAATTTTTAATTAAATCAATGCTTAATAGCTATAACAATATTTTATAACAATATGTTTTATACCAAGGATTGATGGCTTATTGACTAGAGTTCTGGCGCTTGGTGCAATAGGTATCGAGTTCGAATCCCGCCGGTGCCTTGTTGTTTGTAGTGGTTTGAAATCTACTTTAAACCGTAGTCCCGGTCTCATATGACTCTAGAGAGTCACGGAGCCAAGTCAGACTTTTACTTAAGTATACTCCTTCACAACAGAAGTTGCCCACTTTTCCCTTCAAGCATGAGTCCATACGGGTTCGTGGACTTGGTTTTTAGATGTCTACCAAGTGGGATAATAAAAAATAACAACAGCAAAAATTTTTTTACAAAGATGCAATACTAAATATATGTATAACATTAGAAAAGAATGAAATTTGTGCAAACTGTAACCATAATGACTCTTTAAGAGTAATCAATTTATAAATATTCTAAACATCTAATGCAAATTACAAATGTTAATTTAAAATTTGAGGAATTTATTATTAAAGTATTCTAATTAATTTACATATGAAGTTTCAGTTCAAATAATTTTAAATAATAAATTTAGTTGTGCACAGCATATATTACCAGATACGAAAATGAAGTGAATTATTCCACTTTTTTACCAAAACAAAAAAATATTACGAAACAAAAGAAATGATTTGTAAAATTCATGTTCCTTTCCCAAGACAAAATGTTTCAAACAGCGTGATAACACAATGCCATTTATTTTTTCGAATACTTAACGTCAAAAGAATATTCTTCTTCCTAAGTAAAAATATTTCCCCCAAGGATTAATGTCAACCTTTATCGAAACTCCAAAATGTCCTGAGGACACGAGATGATTTCAGGATTTTAAGCTCCTTTGAGTTTTGAATACAACCTCATCAAAATTCACCCTCCCCCTCTGAGATGAATCGAGATAGAAAAAAAAGAGAATGATAATTTTATTTTAGGACTTTTCTTCATTCTTCAACTTCTGAGTGGAATTATAATTAAATCAGGCTCAGAATGAATCAATGGTTTACGAGATGTTTTAGAAGCGTTTGTGTGAACGCGCGTTTGAGATAAAAGCTATTTTCTCTTTTTTTTTTGCATTTTAAATGAATCATGTAATTGACATTTTAACTGATTTAGAATGAGATTATTGAGATCATGTTGAGATGTGCGTCTAGGAAATGGAATTAGAATTATGAATGTTGAAAAAAATGAAATTCTAGGTTAATTCACGATCATTTTTAGTGAAGAAAGAAATAATTATAGAGCTGAAACATAAAGTTAATTTTTCATAACCGAATTTAGCGTGTTAATATTACTTTACAATTTAAAAAACTGTTACACCTAGACTTTCATTTTTTCAACAACTGTTTGCCAAAATCACTAAAAATTCATATTTTGATTTGTTTTTAGTAATTAATTTCATTAATAATTAATAATGACTTTTTAAATGCAAAAACAAACACAATTTTTAATTAAATCAATGCTTAATAGCTATAACAATATTTTATAACAATATGTTTTATACCAAGGATTGATGGCTTATTGACTAGAGTTCTGGCGCTTGGTGCAATAGGTATCGAGTTCGAACCCGCCGGTGCCTTGGTTGTTTGTAGTGGTTTGAAATCTACTTTAAACCGTAGTCCGGTCTCATATGACTCTAGAGAGTCACGGAGCCAAGTCAGACTTTTACTTAAGTATACTCCTTCACAACAGAAGTTGCCCACTTTTCCCTTCAAGCATGAGTCCATACGGGTTCGTGGACTTGTTTTTAGATGTCTACCAAGTGGGATAATAAAAAATAACAACAGCAAAAAAATTTTTTTTACAAAGATGCAATACTAAATATATGTATAACATTAGAAAAGAATGAAATTTTGTGCAAACTGTAACCATAATGACTCTTTTAAGAGTAATCAATTTATAAATATCTAAACATCTAATGCAAATTACAAATGTTAATTTAATTTGAGGAATTTATTATTAAAGTATTCTAATTAATTTACAAGTTTCAGTTCAAATAATTTTAAATAATAAATTTAGTTGTGCACAGCATATATTACCAGATACAAAAATGAAGTGAATTATTCCACTTTTTACCAAAACAAAAATATTACGAAACAAAAAAGAAATGATTTGTAAAATTCATGTTCCTTTCCCAAGACAAAATGTTTCAAACAGCGTGATAACACAACGCCATTTATTTTTTCTGAATACTTAACGTCAAAAGAATATTCTTCTTCCTAAGTAAAAATATTTCTCCAAGGATTAATGTCGACCTTTATCGAAACCCCAAAATGTCCTGAGGACACGAGATGATTTCAGGATTTTATGCTCCTTTGAGTTTTGAATACGACCTCATCAAAATTCACCCTCCCGCTCTGAGATGAATCGAGATAGAAAAAAAAAAAAAAGAGAATAATAATCTTATTATAGGACTTTTCTTTATTCTTCAACTTCTGAGTGGAATTATAATTAAATCTGGCCCAGAATGAATCAATGGTTTACGAGATGTTTTAGAAGCGTTTTGTGAACGTGTGTTTGAAACAAAAGCTGTTTTCTTTTTTTTTTTTTTTGCATTTTAAATGAATCGTTTAATTGATATTTTAACTGATTTAGAATGAGATTATTTGAATCATGTTGAGATGTGTACGTAGGAAATCAAATTAGAATTATGAATGTTTAATAATTCTTATTTTGAGATAATTTTTAGTAAAGAAACAAGTATAGAGTTGAAACATAATATATAAAGTTAAATGTTTTTCATACGCGAATATCAACGCATCATGGTGTTGATATTACTTATAATTTAAAAACTGTTAAAACCTAGTAGTTCATTTTTTTTCAACAAATGTTTTCCAGAATCGCTAAAAATTGATAATTTTTAGGAATTAATTTGCTTAATAATTAATAATGATTAATTTTTTTTCTAAAATTAAATTTTTTAAATGCAATTACAAATGCAATTTATTATAAAATCTAATGTTTGATAACAAGGTCAATATTTTATAATAACATATTTTATAGCAAGAACTTGATGGCCGAGCGCGCTTAAAGCTTGCGCTTAAAACCGAAAGCGCTTAAAACCAGAGGTTTCGGGTTCGTGACCGACGGCGCCATTGATGTTTGTAGTTGTTCGGAATGCACTTTAAAACCGTATGTCCAGGTCTAATATGATCGTAGAGCGTTGTGGGGTTAGTGTTACCTGGTTCCGTAGCATATCTTCAAGCCACACGCACCCTCTGTGTAGTGCTAAATGAATAACGCAGGTGCAGCTCTTGCTTATGGCATAAAGTCTAACTGTCTCTCTATAGCAGCTGCATTAGAACAACAAAATGTCTTATAGTAAGTCCTGGTGTCTGAGAGACAAGAGTCCTGCAATTGGTGCCACTGGTATCGGGTTCGTATTCTGGCGGTGCTCTGGGTGTTGGTAGTAGTTCGAAATCCTCTTTAAACCGTAGGTGCTTGTCTAATATGACTGCTCAGCGTAGAGCTGACAACCATACCCTGTAAGAAGTAAGCGTCTCCTGTCTCGAAATCCGCTAATAGGAAGATGACCTTGACCCATCACCAGCTGTAGTGCCAGGGAATTAGTTCTTATAGCAATATAGTACGAATACTTTTCAGATATATATACAAATATATGCGATGTTTTTATTTAATATGATGAAAAACTTTCTCTTGCAATTTTAAAATATTATTGAGATTTATTTCAACACAATTTATTTATTAATAGTTTTTCATTATATATATACATAATCTTTAATTTTATTTTCATGTATATAAATGACATAATTTAAATTTTTAATAAAATTATTTTAGAAATCAAAGTAGTATTTTGTATAACACTATCGATTTCTTTTAATGCCATTTTATTATTTCTTTCAATTCAACACAATCATATTTAAAAAAAGTTATTTTAAGAGTTTCCATTTACTTAAAGAATAAAAGTAACCATATAAAAATGTAATCAATAACTACACATCATGCAATAAATGAAAAAAAAAAAGACTTTAATTTCACAGATATTTGACTTTTACAAAACATACACTTTAAAGATGTGTTCATTGGAATGCCTTTTCAATAAATATTTCATGAAATAATTTGCAACAATTCGAGCTTTTCTATTATATTTTTAAAGACTAAAAAAATGTAAAGAAAATCTTCAGAATTGATCAGACCTGTTAGAATTCCTTTCATCAATTGCCTATCTTTCTAGACAATCTGTTATTTAAAGTGTAAATTACATTTTAAATGAGATTTGAGAAGAACTTATTTAAGAAGGAGCAATTTTAATTTAAATGGCTACGCATTTAAATAAATAGTTCCATAGCGGAAGCGTTATTTCACTTTAGAAAATTCCTCGTTCTTGATTATTGTTTTCTTTAGAACTCTATTTAACTTCATTTTTAAGAGGGTTTTGATAATGGAAAGAATGATTTTCTACATTAAGCTGAAAAGTAGATTAATTGATGTTGAGATGAATTATTTTTTAATAACTTATACAAAGTTTTTAATTATTATACAAATAAATGAATTTTTTCAGTTATTGTAAAATGCAATAAGAAATATGTATATTTGTTTTTAACATACTTATTATTAATTAATATTTAATATGCATTTCCATTTTTTTATATTACATTTATTCATGTTTTTATTTTAGATTTTCTTGCACACAGCTTTATAAAAATCACCACTTTTTTTTTTTCAAAAATACTATTTTATTAAATTTTCTTTGTGAATAACGCATATAATTTTAATTCTTTAAAAAAAATAATGTAGTAAATCCCATATTCTGTTCTGTGGTTTAGATTAAGATTAATATTATAAGATGATTTTTTTTTATAAATAACTTGGATTAGTCTTTTTTTAATTAATAAGTCATTTTCACATAATGATTTGCAGAAATTTGAAAAAAAAAAAAAAAATTAAAAAACGATATGTAATTGTTTATGATGTTATGATTGTTTCAACGTATATAAATGTTTTGACTATCGTTTGTTGCTTTTTGTTTATTTGTTTCTTTTGTTCGTTTATTTTATTTATCGCTTGTTTCTTTTTTGTTTGTTTGTTTTATTTATAGTTTGTTTCTTTTTTGTTTGTTTGTTTTATTTATCGTTTGTTTCTTTTTTGTTTGTTTGTTTTATTTATCGTTTGTTTTTTTTTTTGTTTGTTTATTTTGTTTGTTTTTTATTTATTGTTTGTTTGTTTTTTTTATTCATTTGTTTTATTTATCGTTTGTTTCTTTTTTATTTATTTGTTTTATTTATCGTTTGGTTCTTTTTATGGTTTATTTTATTTATCGTTTGTTGAATTTTGTTTGTTTTGTTTACAGTTATTTACAAGTTTTTAAAACATATTTTTCTGATTCAAAAATGTTTTTAAAAAAGTAAAAAACAATGTATATATGCAAATAAAAATTAATATAGTTAGATATAAAAATGATGCTATCAGCTAAATATCTATTTATTTTATTATTTCCAAAAAATAAAAAGAGTCTTTTTTAATTATATTAAGGAGCCTTTTTTAAAAATTCATATATATAAATTATACTTTTAAATTTATATTTAAAAGTTTGCTAAGCAATTTTTAAAGTTAAAAAACAGGACAAGGCTTTCTTCTTTTTACACTGTTAAAACACTTACATTCTTATTAAACATTGAAAAACAAAAGATTCTGCTTTTTAATTATTTAATGAAATACATATGATGAATTTTTTTAAAGTATCGAGTTAACATTTTAACTCCATTCAAATAAATGAAGAAATAATCTAAAGACGAATTATTTTATCTAAAACCAATCGAATTATTATTATCTCATTTTTTTTCCGCACTATTGAAATTTTTAAAATTCAAATAAGTATCAAAATTTAATTAAGTAATTATAAACGAAATAAAAGTACCTTTGTGATTTTTAAAAAATTTCGTTTTCAAATATGTTTATACATTATTATTGTTACTTTATATAGTTCAAATATATTCATTTCAAAGAAATTGAATTACTATAAAAGTAATGGATTTTTATCTGTCGATGAATCTATTAAAAAATTTCTAATGCTATTTTATTTAAAAAAAAAAAAATTCAATTTTAAATAAATGTCTACATTATTATTGATGCTTTATGTAGCTCAAAAATATTGATTTCATAAAAATTGAATTAACGAAAATTTAGTTCAATTTCATGAAAATTGAACTAAATTTTTACCGTTATAATTAAAATTAAAAAAAAAAAAAAAAAAAAAAAACTGATCAATTTCTTAAAATTATATTTTTTTCCAGTTATAAGAATGAAAAAAATGATACATTTAATTTTAAAAAAGATATTTCGTTCTTTAATAAATATTGATAAATAATATAGATAATAAATAATATATAATATCATAATAATTATAATATTTATTTATATCGAAAGATTTATATTATTTATTATTTAATTCTTCTATATAAATAATAAATTATATAAATCCTTTTACGCTGTCTGTATTATTATATTTTTTTCTGTTTTTATTAGCATAGTATGTCACATAATACATAATTTACCCATTTTGAAATATTTATTGCCTAATATGCATCACATATCATATGAAATACAATAAAAATAAAAGAGCTTATCTCTAAAAGGTATTTAAAAATATACCATCTCATTGATTTGCAATTTAGTCCTCTAATGCATCCATTTTGTTCCCCAATATCCAAATAGGAAATTTAATCCTCTTTATTTTGCCATAAGAAATGCGAAACAAACATGCAGTTAAGAAAATCGCCAAAGTGTATTAGTAATAATGATTGTTGAATCCATTATAGAATTCCATAAGCGAGAAACATCGCCAAAAAACAATCTGCGCCAAATTCAGAAATGGCTGCTGCAATGGGAGGATCTTATGACAATAAAAATGGTAGAAGATCAAAAATTTCTCCTAAAATGCCTTTTTTTTTTTTTTTAATTTTTTTTTTTTTTTAAAGCATCCAATTTCCGTAAGCTCGAAAAGCTACGCTGTTAGTAGATAACGTAATATGCAGCCAAAATAAAAAAAAAAAAATCCATATTTTTACCGCCAAATTGCGATTTGGCTCTGGATAGAATTTCTTTGTCCTTTGATATTAGCGTAATTGGAAGTTTAAATAGTGGTTAAAGATCGTTATCTGTTCTATGTTAGTCGAATAAAATAATTCGAAGTTGATTTAAAGAGAATTAAGCTTTCTTTTCTTTTTTTTTATTTAATTCAGAACTTGTTTTAGAATAAAAGAATAAAAAAAAAAAAGAAGAATTTCTGATGTGTTCATTAAAGATGTTTTTTTTCCCTCGTCTGTTAATACTTTTTTTTTACTGTCTTTTTTTTTTATTATTATGGTATTCTTTTTCGTCATTATAAAAAGTGAATCAATGGGATAAAAAAAACTAGAACTGTTGGCAAAATAATAACTTTTTATCTCTTTTCTGTCTTCAGCTGTTAATTTAATGTAGAAATAAGCAGTTATTTTTTAAGACCCTGATAGGAGTTTAATCAGCCACAGTAATACTTTAATCTTTTAGTTTTGAGAAGTTTATTCTTACTGATGTTCATATTAAATGTTATGTCCATCGTTTATTTTTGAATATCATAACTAGTGTTCATAAATACAATGTTTATGCATTCTTTGGAATCTGAAGAATTTGGTTTAAAGATTGGAATTTTTGTTCAATATTTTCAACAGTATAAATCTTAAAAATAATTTCAGTATTATAATTCAGTGTAGATATATTCAGCTGTATATATAACTAATTATTAATATTGTATTAAAAATGTACCATTTAACATTTAAGAATGAAAAATCTGTAGAAGTTTCTGTTAACATCTGGACTAGATCAAGAGTTTTTTAAGGGTTAAAAAAAAAAACATTTTTTTTTTTTTTGAGTGAGTGGTATTTATTTAACATCGAGGGCCAAAAAATAAAAATTGAAATGATTCATAAACAAGCAATATAAAAAAAAAAATTTTAAAGTCAATTCCTACTTTTTTTTTCACTATGTTGTAAAAATTCTTTTATATTTAATTTTCATTCATTTTTAAGTTTTTCTGGCGCCATCTATGGGTAGATATATGCAACTTAAATCTAAAAAAACCTAAAAAATTAATTAAATTCAATTAACAAATTAATATTTAAAAAAAACTGTATAGCATCAGTGTCATCCACTACAAGTTCAAAAAAATGCATTTGAACTTGAATGGATGAATAAAAAGTATTTTATGAACGATTGAAAATTTTAACAAGATATATATAGGGAGAGTGTGAGCTAATAGAAGGAATTGAATTAAAGACAAACCTCCTCTTGAGTTGGTCTTATGCAATTTCTATATGATGATTTAAGGAGTTTTGAATTTTTTTCTTGGGGCAGATACTTGTATAATGTTGTGCTATTTACAAAGCAATGCTAACATCTCGTAAAACCTTATGTTCAACTATTTATAAAGCAATGCTTAACACTTAACCTAATGTTGCGCTATTTAAACCTAATGCGTGCAACTTGTATAATCTAACGTTACGATATTTACAAAGGAATGCTTGGAATTTGTATAATCTAATGCTATGTTATTTACAAAGCATTGCTTGAAACTTTTATAATCCAATGACACGCTATCTACAAAATAAAAGCTTACAACCTGTATAACCTAATATTACGTTATTTACAAAGCAATACTTACAACTCATAGTATAACCTAATGTTTCTCTATTTGCAAAGCAATAGGAACAATGGTGAAACAAGCAATATAAAAAAAAAAAAAATTAAAGTCAATTCCTATTGTTTTTTTTTTTTTCACTGCATTGCAGAAAGTCCTTTATAAATAATTTTCATTCATTTTTTTTTAAGTTTATCGGGCACCATCTATTGGTAGATATAGGCAACTTAAAGCTAAAAAAAATTAATTTATTAATTAAATTTAATGAATGAATTAATATTTCTAAAAAACTGTATTAACATCCAGTGTCATCTACTACAAGTTCAAAAAAAATGTATTTGAATAGTTGAGTGGATGAATAAAAGTATTTTATGAACGATTGAAAATTTTAACAAGATATATAGAGGAGAGTGTCAGCTAATAGAAGGATTTGAAAAATGTAAACCTTTTAGTTTCATGGTTGAGGGATTTTTGTAATAAATTTAATCTAATTTTATTTTTTTAATTTCTTTTAGCTTTACAATAAATCAATAAATAAATAATCTGAAATATACATATCATTCTGACAAGTTTCAGAAATTTTAAACATCATGCAATAGAAACTAGAGTTTGAACACATAGGAGAGAAATGTACATAGAGAGCAATTTTAATTACAATAAAAATCATTTAAATCTTTAAATCATAGAAATGTTAAATTATATGATAACAAAAGAAAAAAATGGTTGTAAAATTCCGCAATAACTGCTAAACTCTTTTTCTTTCAAAATTACTTTGCTTAAATGGCCAATTGGCTAGTGCTCTAGCCTTTGGTATACAAGCTTCAGGTTCGAATCCCGGTGGTGCCATGGACGTTTGTAGTGGTTCGGAATCACTTCAGTGCCTTCAGAATCCCTTCAGGACCTTCAGTTAAGCCGTAGGTCCCGGTCTCATATGACTGTAGAGCGTCACAGAGCTCAATCAGACTTCTCACCCACATCATTCCCAAACTGTAAAAGGGCAACTCAGCTCTAGGCACGGTCATGTGGTGGGATGTAGTAGTTCGGAATCCACGTTAAATTGTAGGCCAGGGTCTAATTAGCCTAAAGTGTGCAAAAAATTACAGTAGAGAGACAAATTAAATTGAGCAGTGTATATCTGACTAGCACCGATAATCAATTCTATCGTTTCCTCCTTTAAACCGAATGTCTACCTTTTGCAGTTAACTACAGTAGTTTAACAACTTTGTTGATTAATAATTAATTGCTTTGCTATTTTTTAAGTGGTTGTAGTCGAAATTGAGCTCGGAACGCTTTACTTTTGAAGAACAAAAATTATAAATTTTATCGACATTTCCAACCCTTTAAATTAGTCGAAATCCTTTAGAATATAAATAATTTAGTACTTAAAATCTTCAACACACACAAGAATATTTAACTCTATAAATGTTTTGAAATATTGTTTTCTATTCCAAATAAATTAAGTAGAAAATTACGAACAGGCAGTGAAGTCAACTATCAATTTACATCCATAAGAAATAAATTTTAAACAACCATCAATTTGTTAAAAAGTATATATGAATATATCTTTCATTATATTTGAACATTTAATCCATTTTATTGTTGTCCAAAGCCGATTAAATTTAACTTCGGGGTTTTAACTTTTTATCGAAGATGGAAAAATTTGAAATTAAATGTCAAGGTAAGCTGCTTTTATGTATTTTCATTATTTTAGAATGTATAATATTTGAATAACTATCAAATACAGGAGGAAATTTCAATTTCAATTTATAAATTTTGTAAACTCGTCTTATTATTTTTAACAAAAGAGGATAAAGC
The DNA here is from genome assembly GCA_021605095.1 of Caerostris extrusa. Lineage (NCBI taxonomy): Eukaryota > Metazoa > Arthropoda > Arachnida > Araneae > Araneidae > Caerostris > Caerostris extrusa. The sequence continues at coordinate 25,690 of BPLR01010931.1, forward strand.
TTATTAATTTGCGTTTTATTGACGTTTATATTTTATTTCTTACAGTTGTCATTTGCTTTTTGATCAATGATAATTAAATTTATTACTTTAAATGCCCAATAGATCTCATATATATTCTATCTTTTAAGAAACCAAAATGTCTTACGTTTTTATCATGAAAATTATTGTATTAGGATGCATTTGTGTAAAAATATTTTTCTCTTTTTCCCACTTGGTAGACAGCACCATCTAGATCAAGTCCAAGGGTCTATGTGGTCTCATGGGAAGGGAAGGGGAAGGAGGCAGCTTTTGTTGTGATGGAGCCCTGTAGGTAGAAGTCTGACTTGGTTCAGTGACGCTGAAGAAGGAGGCCAGTGCCTTCCGAAAGAACTTTTATGAGAATTGCCTCGAATTTGTTTATCGAATCGGAGAAAATCCCGGAAAACTCCCACCAGGTGGTCCGACTCTCGAGCCAAGATGTTGAGCTTCACAAACGCCATCGAATCTCCTCGTTTTTGAAAAAGTGTCTACAACAAAGCCGCCAGCGGATTGAACCTCCACCTAATTCTCACCAGCGGCACACGTTGCCACTGAGCTACAATTCGGGCATGTAAATAAATTGTGATAAAGAATATTTTGGAGGAATATTAACTAACGCAAGGGACTTTTTTACATTTTGGCTAATTATTAGCGAAAAATTACTTCGAAATTCATTTAAAAAGAATTTACGAAATTCTTTGAAAAAAATATACTATCAATTAATTACCATTCAATGAAAATATTATACTTTAAACACACAAAAAATATAATTCTGCTCTGAAATATTTGAGGTAAAATTTTGAATATGTCATATTCGAACTGATTATTTACTGAGTGTAATATTCGATTGCAATTTTAGGCGCTCGGTGTCACAGATTTCGAATTCGAGACCCGGTGGTGCCATGGATGTTTATAGTGGTTCAGAATACACTTTAAATCTTAAGGCCCTGTCTAATATGACTGTATAGTGTTGGGAGCAGCGCTGACATCCCTGCCTCGTAAAAAGAAAAAACATCTCTTGTTCCGGAATCTGCCAGTAGACAGACTGGCCTTGGCCCACCATGGGGGGTGTTTGATAGCTCGTTCACAAAAATAAACTCAAGTAAAAAACGTGGACTGTATAAATTAATTCCTTTATTTAGGCAGCCATCAAGCCCGAAAGATGGACTGCCACACAACCTTTCTCGTTGGTTACACTTATTGAACTCTTTTACTTATGCAGCCATCAAGCTCGAAGATGCACTGCTCACACAACCTTTCTCTTTGGTTGCAGAAGTTCCACTCCTTCTTATGCAGCCATCAAGCTCGAAGATGGACTGCCACGCGCAACCATTCTAGTTGGTTACAGAAGTTCAACTCCCTTTCTTACATTCTTTCTCTCTCTTCCGTCACCTCACCCCCTGCCAGACACCCCCACAGACAGGATGTTTTCTGGACATAGGGCGTTGACCTCCCCCTATGCAGGGAACCTGGGTTTCGACGTAACAGGGGGTTACGCCATTGAAGAAGAGTTTTGATTTGGTTTGTCGTTCTACGTTCATTTTGTGCACACTTTAGTCTAATTAGTCCGAGAACTACAGTATAACGGGGATTCGGAACCATTAACAAACATCCATGCCACAACCAGGACTAGAACCTGAAGCCTGTGGCATCAAAGACCAGAGCTCTAGTCAATTGGCTATCAGGCCGCCCATTAATAAGAGAAAAAGAAGACTAGTCGATTACAGTGATAAAACGATTTCGGTATTAAGATAGATTTTATTTACATGTTTAAAAGAAATTAAATTAAATTTTAAAGTGATCATCTCCCACAAACTCTAGTAGTGATTCTATCTGATCCATCTCCGATAATCCTTCTACTAAATGATTCTTACTGTGACAGATGGTCGCGTCCTATTGGGTACAGAGAGCATGACAGATGTAAGCACTCCATTGGGCACAGGGATACATTCATCAATTTGTGGAAGAATTGCGTCATAACTGATAGAGAATTTTTGGTACATGAATACATTTATTTGGTCAAAAGGCTTTGATGCAAAGTTTCCAGTAACAAGTAATATAAAAAAAAAATTTTAAGTCAATTTCTACTTTTTTTTTCACTCTATTGCAGAAAGTCCTTTATAAATAATTTTCATTTATTTTGTAAAGTTTATCTGGGGTCATCTATTGGTAGACATATGCAACTTAAATCTAAAAAAAACTAAAACGAATTAATTAAATTTAATCACTCAATTAATATTTGGAAAAACTGTATTGCCATCAAGTATCATCCACTGCAAGTTCAAAAAAAAATGTATTTGAACTTGAATGGATGAATGAAAAGTATTTTATGAACGATTGAAAATTTTAACATATATATAGGGAGAGTGTGAGCTAATAGAAGGAATTGAATAAAATGATCAAAAATAATTTTTATAACCAAGTATTTGCTCACCTGTATATGTTTCTGGTATTGAAATAATAAAACAGTGGTGAATTAAAGTTAGTAGTGATAAATTATAACCTGTTAACCTAATTTTGATTAAAAAACATGAAAATATAAAAATTATTGATGTGAAAAGTTCATGCAATTTTCTTTTTCAAACAAGCTCAAAATTAAAATATTTTTCTTAGTATCCACTCAATCAAAATACATAAAATCAATGAAATTATCTCAATGCAATGCAGTGCAATACAATAAATAAATATATACATAGATTCATCGCAAACAAGATATTTTTAAAAAAATTTTCTTTATTTTCGCAATTAGGGAAAACCTGAGGTAAAACAATTTTCAAATGTCAGCTGGCCTTTGATTGGCCAAAAGCAAGACATTATCGATTAATAGTTATATCGATTGCGGTAGATCATGCATCAGATAATTCAAGTATTTTATAATGTTATATATATATATACAAACATGAAATTGCACAGAGACAACCACGCATCCATTACACATTTAACCCGAAGCCTTCAGATGAAATATAAATAAATAAATAAATATATATATATGTGTGTGTGTTTTGTTTAAATATCAATCTCTCTATAAATCTCTTTGCGTTTTTGACTTCTACTGCTCTATATACATATAATTTCTAAATCAAAAACACATGCCCTGCACATTACATATATTTTAGATAGATATATGTACTTTTAAGAGTAATGTACTTTTTAAAAGTATATGTACAAAGTATATGTATATGTAAAAAGTATATGTACTTTTAAAAGTAATGTTTTAAAATATTTAATGTATCCCTTAATAATAGCAAGTGAGTATTTCAACTGTTTTGAAGAATGCAGTTGTAAGTTCTGTAAGTAAGCGCAAAATGGCGAAACCTTGCAGCAAAAACAATGTTTTTCAGTCATTTGTTTTGACACATCTTCTTTCAATATGTAGGTAAACCATAATTATTTTGCAATAAAACTATTTAACTAAATTCATCCGCTGATTGAAATCAGTTGTTTACTTCAGTCGAATATCAGCCCATTGTGAAAAATTAAGATGAAAAAAAGAGTTTTTAAGGAGTTGCGATTGATGTATCAAAAGAAAAACGAAAAGTTTCTGCAACTTTTCGTTTCGGTTTTATTTTGTTAATTGCACTTTCTGCAATTAAATTAGCTTCAAGTCAATCTGAGTGCAACAGAATGATCTAATCAATAATTTGGAAGCCTGCTTTATAATATAATTGTGCAAATGGATTTTCTAAAGTTGATTCTTTAAAAAATCAAAACTGTGGATGCTGGTATTTTGAAGAAACATTTAGACATATACTCCTCTTAGCAGAAGTGGCACCATAAGATCAGCGGCTCAAGCTACTGAAGCTTCCAAATCTACATTATTCCGGAATTTCGAAAGAAGGAAAATCCATAAAACGAGCTTCAAGCACCATCAAAGTATTTCTTAAAGAAAAGAATAAGAGAAATGGCGTAGAATTTTGTCTGCTAAAAGTACTTGCTGACAGAAAGTTTATGGATTTGAAGGAATATATTCACAATGATGGAAAATATCTGAACACAAAAAAAATAATAATTTAGACTTAATATGTTTAATTTAAATATTTTTCGATAATAAATGTTGTATTCCATATTAATTTTCTTTTGCTGCTATTATTATGGAACAAATTAAATTCATCTATTGCTATTATTATTCAAATCCTTCTATTAGCTCACACTCCCTATATATATCTTGTTCAAATTTTCAATCGTTCATAAAATACTCTTTATTCATCCACTCCAATTCAAATACATTTTTTTTGAACTTGTAGTAGATGACACTGGATGTTAATACAGTTTTTCAAATATTAATTCAGTAATTAAATTTAATTAATTAATTTAAAATTTTTTTTAGATTTAAGTTGCATATATCTACCAATAGATGGTGCCAGATAAACTTCAATGAATAATAAAAATAAATAAAAATATTTATAAAAATTTTCTGCATTATAGTAAAAAAAAAGTAGGAATTGACTTAAATTTTTTTTTTATATTACTTGTTAAGGAATAAATTAAATTCATCCATTGCTACTATTATTATGGGACACATTAAATTTGTCCACTGATACTTTATTATGGGACACATTAAATTCATCCACTGCTACTTTTATTAGGACACATTAAATTCGTCCACTGATACTTTTATTATGGGACACATTAAATTCATCCACTGCTACTTTTATTATGGGACACATTAAATTCATCCACTGCTACTTTTATTATGGGACACATTAAATTCATCCACTGCTACTTTTATTTGGGACACATTAAATTCATCCACTGCTACTTTTATTATGGGACACATTAAATTCATCCACTGCTACTTTTATTATGGGGCACATTAAATACGTCCACTGCTACTTTTATTATGGGACACATTAAATTCATCCACTGATACTTTTATTATGGGACACATTAAATTCATCTATTGCTACTATTATTATTATGGGATAGAGGAAGTAATATTTTCGTAATGATGCAATTCTAAAACTTTTTTTCAAGCTCTGCACTATCAAACATAATTTTATTCCCTAGCCATATTAAATATCTAGTTCTATATCAAATATCACATGTGTTTTATATTTAAATCTTTTTTGGAGGAATAAACTATATACAAAAATCTCATATTAGAAAATATTTTCGTAAATTTATCTATTTCTCAGATCTGCTTTATATCTGCTATTTCCTTCAGAAAATGTATATATAACAAAATTGCTTGTCGGAATAGATTTCGGCGAAAGTTTCTAAAGCGTTTCTGGTATTTACAACTCACCAGCGATATGTTTATCTGCTGGTTCAGCAGACATTAAGACCTTCTACTTTTTTTTTAAAAAGTGTGATCCTGTTCCTAAGACTGTCATTGTAAATTCTCAGATTAAATTACGAATATTTTGTGAATTAGTTCGAATATTAAAATGGCATTCTCAAAAACTTTTAGAGAAAATGTGAGATGAGAAGATGCCATACTACATGTCACAGGTGGAAACATGGCTGTTTTTCTTTTCTGCCAGATACTGAATTCCCGTGCCCAACCAATGGGAAGCCGACTATGGCTTTGCTAGTGTTCTAAGCCATGAGATTTTAATATCTGGTGGAAACCCATCTTTGGTGAGAGTTGTTGTTGGACCTGTAGTTATTCGTTATTAGGATGGCAAATTCTTAGATACAAACAAAATAAAACCCCTTATAGTGACATCTGCGAGTTGAAGCACTCCTACCCTCCTCTTTGAATCCAGTGAAAATATTCGCTGACCTACAGATTTATCGTGCCATTCTCCATTGTATTTATTGTATCACACGTCGTACACTACTCCACTAGTAATCTCCACTACGCCGCTGTCGCTAGTAATATGATTTTTATAGCATTTATCAGATTCGGGACATTTTACGAATTTAGCCTCTTGCTAATGAAGGACAAAGATGCAACATAATAGAATAGAATATTTAAGAAATAAAATATATTTACAAAAACATTGTAAAATTAAAAAAAAAAAAATTGTAATAGGTTGGGCCGATATGCAGTTTTCCCATAAAATTTCAGTTGAATATTAGACCATTAGAAACTTAAACACGGATAAATAGCAGATTTGGCGTTTTCAGGAAGGTAATCTTCACATTGCATCAGCACAATCTGGTATGCAATGTTCAAGCAATGCCTCTAGAAATGTAGCGTGCACTACTTCTTTCCTCCTCCAACTCAATAGGATAGACTTTCTTGCCTATAGATCTATTATAGCCATTTCTGGCATAGATATGGAATACAGTATCAGGTTTCACACCAAGATCCATTAATTCGGAAACTCACAATGCAAACTCAACAACTCAATCCAAGGGCCATGTCAAACTGTTCAACTAGCATACAGGAATATTCAGGTACGATTCTCGCTGGCAGCGTTAATTGCAATCACTGCTTTTAGAAACGGGAAGACTTGATGGTGAGTGTGACAATAAGTGTCTCGTATCGACATTCAGACTCATTGGGGAGTTTGAATGGGAGTTTTGGGGGTTAAAGTCCTTAATATGTCTGTTTTCCACCTACCAAAAAGTTACTCGTGCAGTTCATAAGTAGAACACGAGATCTAGGGTATATACTACACACACACACACACACACACAAACACACACACACACACACACACACATCAAGTCTACACATCCTTTTTTTCTTATCCCAGTTAGTCACACACACATAAAATTTCATGGAAGGAGGGAAAGGGGCGGGCAGCTTTTGTTGTGATGGAGCACCCGTAGGTAGATATGACTCGGCTCTGAGTTGCTGAAGGAAGGGCAGTGAATTCTGGGAGAACTTTTCAGGGAATAAATACCCCTCATTTGCGTATTATATGATAGAAAACCCGGAAGAGACAAAATGAGAAAAGGGACAAAATGCTAAGCATCACAATCGCCATTGAGTCGGCTCGTTTTTGAAACAGTGTCTACAACAAAGCTGCCAGTGAATTGATCCTCCACCCTAATTCTCACCAGTCGTGCGCGTCACCGCTAAGCCATGATTGGTACAATAAAATTAATTAAATTCATATAAACAGATTATTACATCTTTTTTTTTTTCTCAATGCTCGTCTATTTGACACATGGCCACTAAAACTAAGTGGGTAAGACTACATCAGTGGATTTTATGTTGTTCCTTAAATTGGTGTATGAGCATAATACCTTCATAAATGACAATTTAAAAAAGAACTTTGATAGAAAGACTTGATAGAAGTTAGACATCTATAATATTTTCAATCTTTTAAGTAAAAGATAATTAAAAAATAAATAAAATTCAAGCATAAATGGGCTTCCTCCTACACTCTGTCAAGAGCACCCCCACCCCAACCCCACCCCGGTGGCGTTCAGAAAAATGGTTCTTCGACCTCGAGACACTCATGACACAAAATGCGCTCTCGCTGAGAATCGTTTAATTTATAGTATTCTATAGTCTCTCTCCCGAGGATTTATATTTAGCTCCCCGTGGCGCATTAATTGGTCTACAGACTATCACCGGAGAGGAAGTATATTTGTCGCACCTTGCGCATAGCCGAATATTGAGTTTTTGGTTTAGGAGTGGTGTCCTTCCCATTCTATAATTAATTGTCTTTAAATGTGTTAAATATTGTATATTTCTAATTTTATGTGGGTGATGTTTGTGCGTGTGTCAATAAAGCTGCTGAGTTTTCTAAATCTCAGCTAGATTAATTAGTTGACAAATAACGAAAAATTTCATGATTTAAGCGTAAAATTTCAATTTATTATTATTTTTTCAACTTTTAAATTTCCAAAAAGAATATGAATATTTTATGTTTTGGAAATAAGTTCATTTGACTTTATATTATTAAGAGATTTTCAAAACATCGTATATAAATTTAATAATTCTTTTACACTTTGAATATAAAAGAAATTTATATCTGAAACATCATATTCTAATATTTTTAAATAATGAATTCAAATTCAAATCTTGATACGGCAATTAAATGTTCATCAACAAAATTAAAGAAATATATTTCACTTCAGTGTTATTCATAATTCATGAGCAAGCCAACTAAACTGATAATGTTATAAATTTGCATTTGAAATAACGCCGGTTATAAAAGTTGCATTTGTATTATAAATATGCATTTGAAACCAATGAATAAATTTATCTGCAAGCGATAGATAACATATTCTGGTAACCCTGTCTAGTCTAAAAAATTAGGGCAACCCTGGAACGGAGATTATTAATAGAAAAGCTTTAGAGCATAATCGACCAATTTGGTCCGTCTGGTAACTTGAACATTATTTTAACTAGTAAATAATATGTAAAGTATGAAGCGAAACATAAAATATGTTATATTTTATGAGATGGAAAAAAGAATATATTTGTATACGTATTCGTTATATTTTTGATATTTGTTATTTCAGCTGTGTTAGGTCACTTTAAATATTTATTATCTTTCATGTAAATATTTGTATGTTCTTACAGTTTGTGTTCGTATAAATTGAAAGAACAATTTATTCTTACAACTTGTATATTTTCTTCCAAATAGTTTTGTTATAATAATAATTTTATTATTATTCTTAATTCATTTCAGAAAAAAGAGAAATTAACTAATTTGAATAGAATTATTTAATACAGGATATCAATACAAGCTTAAATTTTTGTAATACATTTTGAATTAAATTTCTTAATGTCTACACAAAAATTAATTATTTTTAATAATGCAAATTAGTAATTTTTAGAATAAATAAAACTTTAAAATGTACTCGTTCAGTAGAAAATGAGAAAGCTAAATGAAAAAACCAAACTAGATTAAAATTACTTGATCCCTGTAATCAAGATTAATATACATCGTATACTTCCCAGAAAATAATTAGAAATCTGTTTTTATATTTAACTTTTATACGAGAATAGAAAGACATGGTGATAAAAATATAAAGTGATGTTTCTTACAAAAAGCATGCCTAATCGAACAAAATTATTTTACGTTTTCTATTTTTTAATATCTCACGAGTGTCGTATTAAATAGATTAATATTTAAAAGTGAAATATAAGAAAAAGGCAGTTTTTAACTTTCAGCTTTATTTTTTTTAACCTTTTTTAAAGCCTCTTTTTTTCCTTCTTTTTTGTTCGAATTCTTTTGTTCTTCAGACGATTATTTTTCCTCGGAAATCAGAAAATTTTTCTTTCTTTTTTTATTTTCCACTAAGGACATAAACTGGATTCTGTTACTATTTAAGAAATAACATTACATCTCGTAATTAAATTTTTAAGGAAAGACAATTACGGAACCGGTTATACTAAAAGTATTCTGTGTGTTCTGCAATGATTAAAAAAGGACACCCGGAGGGATTGTTGTTAATTTTTATCCAATATACTTAAAATTTTGTCTACCCCGAGTGGATTTCACTACATTCTAAAGTAGGTTTTTTTAAATTTTAAATGCTTATTAAATTGAATATTACTTTGAACTTTTACTTTGTTCTAACAGCAACATTCAAAAAAGATTCGAACATGATTTAATTCAATTTTGAAATAAAAACTTAGAATTTTACTAAAAAAAAAATGGCATCTGTATTCAAAGCGTGTTTTGAAAACATCTTTTTCATTTTTAAGTATAGGTAAATATTTAAACAAATATATATAAAATTCAGATTTTATATAAAACAGAATTGGCACTGGATAAATTTTCTAAAGAATTTTTTTTTTTTTTTACTTTTAAATGCTTATTAGATTGAGTGTTACTTTGTCCGAACAACATTATTAAAAAGGATTTGAACATAATTTGAAAACATTAAAAAACATTCTAAATTTTTATTCAAAAATTTAGAATGTTTTTAAAAAATGGCATTTGCATTCATAGCATGTTTTGAAAACAACTTTTTGATTTTTTTACAAATAACTAAAAATTTTAACAAAGAAATATAAAATTTCGATTTTTTTTTTAAAAAGTGTACCCTGGAAAAAATTTCTCCAAAGAACTATTTTCCACGACAGATTTGCTATTTTGCAAACATAAATCTTATCAATTTTCAACGTGTTTTCGTTTCAATTCAATTTGAATTTATTCTTGTTCACAGTGTCTTCCCTGAAACAATTTTGTAAAAAAATTTAAAAATATTTTTACATATATTTTAAAAATAGATTTCCGTAGATTTCTGGATATATCTGAAATCAATCAAGAAATATTTATTTTCGATACTCACAAATAAATACTGTCATAAGTAACTAAATTTAATTAGGGTTTAACGAACTGAATTAATTATGTCAAGTATGAAATACAAAACTTAAAAAATAATAAATAAAAATTTAATTAGTAATTAATTTGACAAATGTTAAATTTTTGAGATTCAAAAACTAGTAGAAAATAAATTTTAAATGCCTAAACTTTTAGAAAAATATAGTTCAATTTTTTAATAAATAACTTTTATAATCTTACTAATACATAAAGTTAGTAGATAGTTTTAGTTAAAATTTGAAATTCAGAATGAATTTCTGAAATTAAAATATTTTTGCAATTTTTTAAGAAAGTTATTTTAAATTAAAGTTATGTTAAATTTATAAAGAATAAATTTAATTGCTGTTAAAATCGTTCTAATCTGAAATTAACTAATTTGAAATGAATTATTTTAAATGAAATATAAATACAAGCTTAAATTTGGTAATACGTTTTGAATTAAATTTCTTAAAGTCTACACAAAAATTAATTATTTTTAATAACTTTTTAGAATAATTGTAACATTAAAAATGTACTCGTTCAGTAGAAAATGAGAAAGCTAAATGAAAAAACAAACAAGATTAAAATTACTTGATCTCTGTAAGCAAGATTAATTTTTATTCATCTTATACTTCCCAGAAAATAAGTAGAAATCTGTCTCTTATACTTAACTTTTTATACAAAAATAGAAAGACATGACGATAAAAATATAAAGTGATGTTTCTTTAAGAAAGTATACTTAATCGAATAAAATACTTTTACGCTTTTTTTTTTTAATATCTCACGAACATCGGTATTAAATAGATTAATATTTAAAAGCAAATTAAAAAAAAACTTTATATTTAGCTTTCAGCCTATGTTTTTATTATATTTCAATTATGTTTTTTTTTAACCTTTTTAAAGCATCTTTTTCCTTCTCGTTTTTTTTCGAATTCTTTTGTTTTCAGACGATTATTTTTTTCACAGAATTCAGAAAGAATTTTTCTTTTCTTTTTTTTTTTTCCACTGAGGACAAAAAATTGGATTTTGTTACTATTTAAGAAATAGCATTACGTCTTGTAATTAAATTTTTAAGGAAAGACAATTACAGAACGGTTATACTAAAGTATGTTGTGTTCTGCAGTGATTAAAAAGGATATCCTAAAGGGAATTGTGAACAATCGTTGTTAATTTTTATAGAATATACTTAGAAATTTCGTCATACCCGTGTGGGTTTCACTAAAATATTCAGTAGGGTTTTTTTTTTAAATTTTAAATGCTTATTAGATTTAATATTACTTTGAACTTTTTCTATGTTCTAACCGCAACATTTAAAAAGGATTTGAACGTGATTTAATTCATGTTTGAAATTAAAATTTAGAATGCTTTAAAGAAATGTCGCCTGTATTCAAAGCGTTTTTGAAAATATATTTTTACTTTTTACAAATAAGTAAATAGTTTTAACACAGAAATATAAAAATGAGATTTTTAAAGTGCACCTTAATAAATTTCCCAAAGAATTATTTTCCACGACAGAATTTCTATTTTGCAAACATAAACCTTTACAACTTTCAACGTGGTTTCGTTTAGATACAATTTGAATTTATTTCAATTCAATACTTTCTCTAAAACGATTTTGTAAAAAAAAAAATTTTTTTTTTTTTACATATTTTCTTAAAGTAAATTTGTTTAGATTTCTGGATATTTCTGAAGTTAATCAATAACTATTTATTTTCGCTATTACGAAAAAACCTTATTGCCATATATAATTAAATTTAATTAATGTTTAACTAAATGGATTACTTAAGCCAAGTATAAAATATAAAACTTAAAAAAATGATAAATAAAAATTGAATTAATAAATAGTTTGATACATTTTATATTTAGAGGTTCAAAAACTAGTGGAAAATTAAATTAATTAATTTTAAAAGCATAAACTATAAATAAACAGTACAATTTTTTAATAAATAATTTATACTATATTTCTAAGTATATAACTAAGATTGAATGGCTGAATTTTAAATATATTCTGTTTAAATATTTAAGGAAGAAAAATTTTAATGCTGTTAAAATCCCTTTAATATGAAATTAACTAATTTGAATTAGTAAATTTTAAAAGAAATATAAATACAAGCTTAAATTTGGTTATACGCTTTGAATTAAATTTCTTAACGCCTACACAAAAATTAATTATTTTTAATAATGCAAATTAATGATTTTTAGAATAAATGCAACATTAAAAATGTACTTAAAAAACCTCATTCAGTAGAAAATGAAAAGCTAAATAAAAATCAAACAAACTAGATTAAAATTACTTGATGCCTGTAATGAAGATTAATTTTTTATTTATCTTATATCTCCCCAGAAAATAAGTAGAAATATGTCTTTTATACAAGAATAGAAAGACATGGTGATAAAAATATAAAGTGAGGTTTCTTACGAAAAGCATACTTAATCGAATGAAATGCTTTTATCTTTTTTTCTTTTTAATATCTCACGAGCGTCGTATTAAATAGATTAAAATTTAAAAGCAAAGTATAAGAAAAATTTCATTTAACTTTCAGCTATATGTTTTTTTAACCTTTTTAAAGCATTTTTTTTTCTTTCTATTCGAACTCTTTTGTTCTTCAGACAATTATTTTTCCTCGGAATTCAGAAAGAATTTTTTTCATTTTTTTATTTTCGACTAAGGACAAAAACGGAATTTTGTTACTATTTAAGAAATAGCATTACATCTTGTAATTATATTTTTAAGAAAAGACAATTACGGCACGGTTAAACTAAAGTATGCTGTGTGTTCTACTATGATTAAAAGGACATCTTAAGGGAAATTCTAACAGTCGTTGTTAATTTTTATCGAATATACTTTGAATTTTGTCATCCTCGTGTTCAGTAATTTTTTTTAATTTAGTTTTAAATGCTTATTAGATTGAATATTACTTTGAACTATTTCTTTGTTCTAACAGAAATATTTAAAAAGCATTTGAACATGATTTCATTCATGTTTGGATTAAAAACTTAGAAAGTGTAAAAAAATGGCATTTGTATTTAAAGTGTGTATAGAAAACATCTTTTTTTGCTTTTTACAAATAAGTAAACATTTTAACAAAGAAATATAAAAATGAGATTTTTATTTCTAAAAATATTCCCTGGATAAATTTTCCAAACAATTATTTCACCTGACAGAGTTGCTACTTTGCAGGAGTAAATCTTCTGAATTTTCAACGTGCTTTCACTTAAATACGATTTGAATTTATTTGAACTCAATAATGTGTTCCCTAAAACTATTTTGTAAAAATTTTTTATTTTTTTACATTTTTTTTAAAAAGTAAATTTGTTTAAATTTCTGGATATTTCTGAAGTTAATCAATCAATATTTATTTTGAAATTCTCAAAAAAAAAAAAACTGCTGTCATGTATAACTAAATTTAATTAACTTTCAACTGAATAAGGTAGTTACGTCTAGTACAAAATATAAAACTTCACAAAATATACTACAAAAATTGAAATTAAAAATAATTTGATATATTTTAAATTTTGAAATTCAAAAAGCTGGTAAAAAATCAAATTAATTAATTTTAAATACCTAAACTTTTAAAAAAACATAGTTCAATTTTTTACTAAATAACTTTTACTATCTTACTAAGTAAATAACTATAAATGAACTACTGAATTTAAAATATTTTGCTTAAATTTTTGGGAAGAAAATTTTTATTGCTGTTAAAATTCTTTTAATCTAAAATGAATTATTTCAAAATAAATATAAATACATGCTTAAATTTGGTAATACGATTTGAATTAAATTTCTTAGCGTCTACACAAAAATTAATTATTTTTTTAATAATGCGAATTAATAACTCTTCAGAACAAATATAACATTAAAAGCGTACTTAAAACTCGTTCAGTAGCAAATGAAAAAACTAATGAAAAAACAAACTAGATTAAAATTACATTATACCTGTAATCAAGATTAATTTTTACTCGTCTTATATTTCTCAGAAAATAAGTAGAAATCTGGCTTTCATATTTAACCTTTTATACAAGAATAGAAAGACATGATGATAAAAATATAAAAATCATGTTTCTTACGAAAAGCATACTTAATCGAATAAAATTCTTTTACCTTTTTCTATTTTTTAATATCTCACGAGCGTCGTATTAAATAGATTAATATTTAAAAGCAAAGTATAAGAAAAATTACAGTTTTTAACTTTCAGCGTTATGTTTTTTTAACCTTTTAAATAAAGCATATTTTTCTTTTTTTTTGTTCTAATTCTTTTGTTCTTCAGACGATTATTTTTCTTGAAATTCAGAAAGAATTTTCTTTTTCTTTTTTTTATTTTCTCCACTAAGTACAAAAACTGGATTATGTTACTATTTAAGAAACAGCATTACATCTAGTAATTAAATTTTAAGAAAAGACAATTACGGAACGGTTATACTAAAGTATACTGTGTGTTCTGCAATGATTAAAAAGGACATCCTAAGGGAAATTCTAACAATCGTTGTTAATTTTTATCCAATATGCTAGAAATTTCTCATCCTCGTGTGGGTTGCACTAAATTCTTCAATAGAGATTTTTTATTTTAAATGTTTATTTCATTGAGTGTTACTTTGAACTGTTTCTTTGTTTTAATAGCAACATTTAAAAAGGATTTGAACATAATTTAATTCATGTTTGGAATGAAAATTTAGAATGTTTCTAAAAAAAATTGGCATCTTTATTCAAAGCGTGTGTTGAAAACATCTTTTTTCTTTTCACACATAAGTAAATATTTTAATAAAGAAATATTGAAATTGATTTTTTTTTAAAGTGTATCCTGGATAAATTTTCAAAAAGAATTATTTTCCACGATAGAGTTGCTACTTTGCACACATAGATCTTCTCAATTTTAAACGTGTTTTCGTTTAAATAAGATTTGAATTTATTCGAATTCAACAGTGTGTTCCCTAAAACGATTTTGTAAAAAAAAAGGTTTTTTTTACATATTTTTTAAAAGTAAATTTGTTTAGATTTCTGGATTATTAATTTTTTCGATATTCACAATAAATTATTGCTATAAATAACAAAATTTAATTAAGGTTTAATTAAATGAGTTAATGAAGTTCAGTATAAACAAGTAATATAAAAAAATTTGAAGTCAATTCCTACTTTTTTTCACTATATTACAGAAAGTCCTTT
Source organism: Caerostris extrusa (assembly GCA_021605095.1). Classification (NCBI taxonomy): domain Eukaryota; kingdom Metazoa; phylum Arthropoda; class Arachnida; order Araneae; family Araneidae; genus Caerostris; species Caerostris extrusa. Next base: position 41,032 of record BPLR01010931.1, read on the forward strand.
ATAAATAATTTTAATTCATTTTTTAAGTTTATCTGTAGCCATCTATTGATAGATATATGCAACTTAAATATAAAAAAAACTCAAATTAATTAATTAAATTTAATTACTGAATTAATATTTGAAAAATTGTATTAACATCAAGTGTCATTCACTACAAATTAAAAAATGTATTTCAACGAGTGGATGAATAAAAGTATTTTATTAACCATTGAAAATTTGAACAAGATATATAGGGAGAGTGTGAGCTAATAGAAGGAATTGAAAAAATAAAACTGTAAAAATATAAACTATAAAAATATAATAATGTAAATTAAACTATGAAAATAATAAATATTTGATACATTTTAAATTTTGATTTACAAAAAGTAGTAGAAAATTAAATTAATTCATTTTAAATACCTAAACTTTTGTAAAAACATAGTTCAATTTTCTAATAAATAAATTTTACAATCTTACTTAGTATATAACTATAAATGAATTGCTGGAATTTATAATAATCTGTTTAAATTTTCGAGGAAGAAAATTTTTATTGCTGTTAAAATATATTATTTTCGACTAAGGATAAAAATTGGATTTTGTTACTATTTAAGAAATAGCATTACATATCGTAATTAAATTTTTAAGAAAAGACAATTACGGAACGTTTATACTAAATTATGCTGTATTCTGCAATGATTAAAAAAGGATATCAAAGGGAAATTCTAACAATCGTTGCTAATTTTATCGAATATATTTTGAATTTTGCTGTACCCAAGAGGGTTTCACTAAATTCTTCAGTGGTTTTTGTTTTCTTTATTTTTAAATGCATATTAGAATGAATACTAATTTGAACTTTTTCTTTGTTCTAACAGCAATATTTAAAAAGTATTTCAACATGATTTAATTCATGATCGGAATAAAAATTTCGAATGTTAGAAAAAAATGGCATTTGTATTCAAACCGTGTGTTGAAAGCATCTTTTTACTTTTTTACAAATAAGTAAATATTTTAACAAAAAGAAATATAAAATTTTTTTTTTTTTTTTTAAAAGTGTCTTTTGATAAATTTTCCAAAGAATTATTTTAAAAGAGAGAGTTGCTAAAAGATAAGTCTTCTCAATTTTAAACGTGTTTTCGTTTAAATACAATTTGAATTAATTCGAATTCAACAGTGTTTTTTCTAAAATAACTTCGTAAAAAAATTTATTATTTTTTTTACATATTTTTTAAAAGTAAATTTATTTAGACTTCTGGATATTTCTGAAATTAATCAATAAATATTTCTTTTCGATATTCACAAAAAAATTATTGCATATATAACTAAATTTAATTAAGGTTTAATTAAATGAATTATTTAAGTCAAGTATAAAATATAAAACTTCAAAACATAAAAACTTAGTTAATAAATAATCTGATATATTTTAAATTTTGAGATTCAAAAACTAGTAGAAAATTAAATAAATTAATTTTAAATTCCTAAATTTTATTAAAAATTTGAACTGATTATTTTAAATACTTCTACTATCTTATTAAGTATGTAACTATAAAAGAATTGAATTTAAAATATTTTGTTTAAAGTTTTGAGAAACAATTTTTTTTTTGCTGTTAAATCCCTTTTAATCTGAAATTAGCTAATTTGAATTAAATAATTTTAAAAGAAAAATGAATAAAAGCTTAAATTTTGTAAAACATTTAGAATTAAATTTCTTAAGGGCTACACAAAAATTAATTATTTTTTAATAACGCAAGTTAATAATTTTTAGAATAAATATAACATTAAAAATATACTCTTTCACTAGAAAATTAAAAAAACAACGATATTAAAATTACTTGATCCCTGTAATCAAGATTAATTTTTATTCATTTTATATTTCCCAGAAAAATAGGTAGAAATATGTCTTTTATATTTAACTTTTTATACAAGAACAGAAAGACACGGTGATAAAAATCTAAAGTGATGTTTCTTACGAAAGCATACTTAATCGAATAAAATTCTTTTACCTTTTTTTTATTTTTTAATATCTCCCGAGCGTCATATTAAATAGATTATTATTTAAAAGCAAAAGTATAAGAAAATGGCAGTTTTTAACTTTCAGCTTTTATATTTTTAACCTTTTTAAAGCATCTTTTTTTGTTCGAATTCAGAGAGAATTTTTCTTTTTTTTTTATTTTCCACTGAGGACAAAAACTGGATTTTGTTACTATTTGAGAAATAGCATTACGTCTTATAATTAAATTTTTAAGGAAAGACAATTACGGAACGGTTATATTAAAGTATGCTGTACGTTCTACAATGATTATAAAAGGACCTCCCAAGCGAATTTCTTACAATTGTTGTTAATTTTTATCGAATATACTTAGAGTTTTGTCGTGTGTGTTTCACTAACTTCTTCAGTATTTTTTTATTTTTATTTTTAAAACTTATTTGATTGAATATTACTTTGAACTTTTTCTTTGTTCTAATGGCAACATTAAAAAGGATTTATACAAGATTTAATTCATGTTTGGAATAAAAATGTAGAATGTTTCCTTTTTTTTTAAAAATGGCATCTGAATTCAAAGTATGTCTTGAAAATATGTTTTTACTCTTTTACAAATTAGTAAATATTTTAACAAAGAAAAATAAAATAAGGATTTTTTTAAAAATGCCCCCTGGATAAATTTTTCAAAGAATTATTTACCCAAGAGAGTTACTACTCTGCAAATGTAAATCTTTTGAATTTTCAACGTGTTTTCGTTTAAATACAATTTGAATTTATTCGAATTTAACAGAGATTTCCTAAAACGTTTTTGTAAAAGAAGAAATATTTTAATTTTTTTTAAAGTAAATTTATTTAGATTTCTGGATATTTTTCGTGTTAATCAATACCTATTTGATTTTGATATTCACAAAAAAAAAACTGCTGCAATATATAATTAAATTTAATTAATTCTTAATTAAGAATGTGAAGTGCAAAATATAAAACTTTAAAAGATAAAAAATTAAAATTCAATTAGTAAATAATTTGATACATTTTACGTTTTGAGGTTCAAAATCTAGTAGAAAATTAAATTAATTAATTTTAAATTCTGAAACCTATTTAATTTTTTTAAAAAATAACTTTTACTAATTTACTAAGTTTATAACTATAAAAAAATGGCTGAATTTAAAATATTCTATTTAAATTTTAGAGAAAGAAAAAAATTTTATTACGGTCAAAATGTTATTAATCTGAAATTAACTAATTTGAATTGAATTATTTAATACTATATATAAATATAAGCATAAATTTTTTTTAACACATTTTGAATTAAATTTCTTAACACATACACAAAAATTAATTATTTTTTAATAATGCAAATTAATATTTTTTTAGAATAAATAAAACATTAAAAATGTACTCGTTCAGTAGAAATGAGAAAGTTAAATGAAAAAACAAGCAAGATTAAAATTACTTGATCCCTGTAATCAAGATTAATTATTATTCGTCTTATATTTCCAGAAAATAAGTAGAAATAAGTCCAGAAAATAAGTAATAATCTGTCTTTTGTATTTAACTTTTCATACAACAATAGAAAGACATGGTAGATAAAAATATAAAGTGATGTTTCTTACGAAAGAATATTTAATCGAATAAAATGCTTTTACCCTTTTTATTTTTTAATATCTTACGAGCTTCGTATTAAACAGATTAATATTTAAAAGCAAAGTATCAAAAAATGTCAGTTTTTTAACTTTCAGCTTTATGTTTTTTTAACATTTTTAAAGCATCTTTTCATTAATTTTTTTTTTGTTCGAATTCTTTTGTCTTCACACGGTTATTTTTCGTAGAAATTCAGAATTTTCTTTTTCTTTTTAGTTTTCCACTAAAGACAAAAACTGCATTTTGTTACTATTTAAGAAATATCATTACGTCTTGTAATTAAATTTCTAAGAAAAGATAATTACGGAACGGTTATAATAAAGTATGTAGTGTTATGATTAAAAAAGGACATCCTAAGGAAAGTTCTAACAATTGTTGTAAATTTGTATCGAATATACTTAGAATTTTGTCAACCCCGAGTGGGTTTCACTGATTTCTCCAATAGTTTTTTTTTTAATTTTAAATGCTTATTAGATTTGTAATTTTTCTTTGTTCTGGCAGCAACATTTAAAAAGGATTTGAACATGATTTTATTCAAGTTTGGAATAAAAATTTACAATTTAAAAAAAAAATGGCATCTGTATTGAAACCTTGTTTTGAAAATATCTTCCTTTTTTATATATAAGTAAATATACAAGGAAATTTAAAATTTATTATTAATTTAATTTAAAATTAATTATTATTAATTAATTTTCATTAATTATTATTTTATATACAAAGAAATATAAAATTGAGATTTTTTTTTTAAACCAGATTGTTCTTGGATAAATTTTCCAAAGAATTATTTTCCACGAGAAAGTGTCTACTTTGCATACATGAATCTTCTCAATTTTCAACGTGTTTACGTTTAAATAGAATTTTAATTTATTTGAATTCTACAGTGTTATCCCTAAAACGATTTTGTAGAAAAACTTTCTAATTGATTTTTACATATTTTTTTTAAAGTCGTTTTGCTTAGTTTTTCTTGATATTTCTGAAGTTAATTAATAACTTATTATTTTCGATATTCTCAAAAACAACTATCGCCATATATAATTAAATTTAATGTTTAATTAAATGAGTTAATTAAAAAGTAGAAAATATAAAACTTTAAAAAATAAAAAAAATTTAATTTAATTACTAAATAATTTGATACATTTTATAATTTAATATTCAAAAAGTTGCAGAAAATTAATTAATTTTAAGTACCCTAAACTTTTAAAAAACAGTTCATTCTTTTAAAAATAACTTTTACTATCTTAGACATAGAAATGATGTCTATACACATTTTGTATGCATTACACATATATAATCACACACATATGTAATACATTTTGAATTAAATTTCTTAACGCCTACACAAAAATTAATTATTTTTATCATGCAAATTAATAATTTTTAGAATAAATGAAACATTAAAATGTATTCGTTCAGTAGAAAATGAGAAAGTTAAATGAAAAAAACACACAAGATTAAAATTACTTGATCCCTGTAATCAAGATTAATTTTCATTCATCTTATATTTCCCAGAAAAATAAGTAGAAATCTGTCTGTTATATTTAACTTTTATAGACATGGACATCATTTCCCGTCTTTTTTTTTTTTTTTTTATTCGAATTCTTTTGTTCTTTAGACGAGTATTTTCCTCGGAATTCAAAAAAGAATTCCTTTTTCTTTTTTTATTTTCCATTAAACACAAAAACTGGTTTTATTACTATTTAAGAAATAGCATTACATCTTGTAATTAAATGTTTAAGAAAAGACAATTATGAAACGTTTATATAAAAAAGGACATCCTAAGGAAAATTCTCTCCGGTAAATGTTTTTTTTATTTTTATATGCTTATTAGACTGAATATCACTTTGAACTTTTTCTTTCTTCTAACTGCAACATTTAAAAAGTATTTGAATATAATTTAATTCATGTTGGAATATAAATTTAAAATGTTTAAAAAATTGGCACCTGTATTCAAAGCGTGTGTTTGAAAACATATTTTCACTTTTTTTAGAAATAAGAAATTATTTTAACAAAGAAATATAAAATCGAGTCTTTTTTTTTTTCCACATCAGAGTTGCTACTTTGCAAACATAAATCTGCTCAATTTTCAACGTGATTTCGTTTAGATACAATTTGAATTTATTAGGATTCAACAATGTTTTCCTAAAACGATTTTGTAAAAAAATATTTTAATTTTTTTTTTTTTTTAATATGTTTAGATATGTTAGATATATGTTTAGATATGTTAGATATGTTTTTAAATATGTTTAGATTTCTGGATATTTCTGAAGTTGACCAATAACAATTTATTTTCGATATTCACAAAAAACACTATTGCCATTTGTAAATAAATTTAATTAATATTTAATTAAATGTGTTAATTAAGTTAAGTACAAAATATGAAACTTTAAGAAATAAAAATTTAATTAGTAAATAATTTAAATGTTGAGATTCAAAAAGTAATAGAAAATTAAATTTATTAATTTTGAAGTCCTAAACTTTAAAAAAAAACTTCCTTTTTAACGAAAACTTTTACTATTTTATACTAAATAGATAACTATAAAAGTATTATTGAATTTAAAAATATTCTATTTAAATATTTTTGAAAGAAAATTTTTATTTGATGTTAAAATCCTTACATTCTGAAATTAACTATTTAAAAAAATATATAAGTACAAACTTGAATTAAATTTTTAATGTCTACACTAAAATTAATTATTTTTTAATAAAACAAATTAATAATTTTTAGTATTAATGAAACCTTAAAAATGAAAACCTTATTAATGAAACCTTACGTAAAAACACGTTGAGTAGAAAATGAAAGGCTAAATAAAAAAATAAACTAGATTAAAGTCATTGATCCCTGTAATGAAGATAAATTTTTATTTATCTTATATTACTGAGAAAATAAGTAGAAATCTGTCTTTAATATTTAAGTTTTTATACAAAACTTGAAAGACACGGTAATAAATATATAAAGTGATGTTTCTTAGCAAAGCATATTTAATCGAATAAAATACTTTTACCCTTTTATTTTTTAATATCTCACGAGCGTCGTATTAAATAGATTAATATTTAAAAGCAAAGTATAGAAAAATGGCAATTTTTAACTTTCAGTTTCATGTTTTTTAACCTCTTTTAAAGCATCTTTTTCCTCCTTTTTTTTTTATTCGAATTCTTTTGTTCTTCAGACGATAATTTTCTCTCGGAATTCAGAATGAATTTTTTTTTCCACTAAGGACAAAAATTGATTTTGTTACTATTTAAGAAATAGCATTACGTCTTGTAATTAAATTTTTAAGAAAAGACAATTTCACAACGTTTATACTAAAGTAGGCTGTGTTCTGCAATGATTAAAAAAGGACATTCGGAGGGATTGTTGTTAATTTTTATCCAATATTCTTAAAATTTTTGTCTTCCCGAGTGGATTTCATTAAATTCTAAAGTAGGTTTTTTTTTTTAAATTTTAAATGCTTATTAGATTGAATATTACTTTGAACTTTTACTTTGTTCTAACGTCAAAATTTAAAAGGATTTGAACATGATATAATTCTGGTTTAGAATAAAAATTTAGAACGTTTTTCTTAAAAAAAATGGGATCTGTATTCAAAGCATGTGTTGAAAATGTCCTTGTTTTTTTTACAGAAAACAAACTTTTAACGAATATGAAACTGAGATTTTTTTAAAGTATTATTTTCCAGGACAAAGGCGCTGCGTTTGGAAACATAAATCGTCTCAACTTTCAATTTGCTTTTGTGTATATACAATTTGAATTTATTCGAATTCAACACTGTTTTCTTAAAAAAATGTTTTCTTAAAAGTCTGTTCTTCTTGTCTGTTTTCTTAATACTTTAACTTCTGTTAAAGTATATAGTGATATGTGTAGTATTTCTTTTACAGAAATACTACACATATCACTATATACTCACTTATACTATGTTACACTAAGTGAGTATATATATAGTGATATATGTAAGTGAGGATATAGTGATAAGTGTAGTATAAATGAATATATATTGATAAATGTAGTATATAGTTATAAGTGTACTATAAGTATATATATATTTATAAATGCAGTATATGATGAATTTAGCATAAGTATATGGTGATTTTAGTATAAGTGAGTACATAGGGATATATGTAGTAAAAATTAGTGTATAGTAATATGTGTAAGTGTAGGATATAGTGATAATTGTACTATAAGGGAGTGTATGGTTTGTAATTCCTATAAGTAATAGTGTATATATAAGATATGTATATAAATATAAGAGGTATAAGAAAAAGTATACATATATCGTGTGAAACAATGTGCAGTGATAAATATAAGTGTAATTATAGTGACAATATTTTAAATGGTAAAGTCGAAATGAAGTCAATTAAATTACCGTTAGCATTGTTCAACAACTCATAACAGTGTTAATGGTAACACCAAAGTGAACCGTGTAACTTCAAGTTCATGCCAGTCGAACATTCTGCAAAATTAAAAAAAATTCCAAGTTGCCATTTAGATTTACCACATAAATATAAACGGAGTGCCCCAGATCATTCACTAAAACACTATCCACACCCCTAATTGACCATTCCCTACCCCATTCTGCATTATTCATATACAAATCGTAACGTTCCAATTTCTGGACAGTGTTCTCTGTCCTGCAGTGTAACGGGAAACGTCTTGTCTTCCTTCATGATAAAAGCCTGCGGAGAAAAAAAAAAAAAGGACCAGTTGATAAAATTGCCTTCGGTTGAGCGTTCCGGGAGATTTATCGGGATATAAGTATGTGATGTCCTCATCCCCCCCCCCCACAAAGACGAGGAGAATCGATGGGGAAATAAATTCCAATAATCATGCATCACCGTGATGCTTTGATGAGACGGTGCGGCCTATTTATAGCTATGTTTCTGCAAAAATTGTTTACGTAGGGGAGTTGACTATCTGCGAAGACGCAGTGGGTAGAGATCTATATAATTTTGAAAGATGTTGCGAAAACTCCCATAGTTATGTTGAGTCCATGGACAAAAGTTTTTTCCACATAACTTGTGTTGGATTATTATTAAAGCTTATTGATGATATGAATGACCTTCCGACCTTCTTATTTCTCTTTATTATTTGATTAAGATTATTTATATTATATAAAAACTAATTCAGTCAACTGGAAAAAATTAGAAAAACAAATATACAAATTAGTTACATGTACAATTGTTACAGTTTAGAGAAATAACTGTAACAATTGTACGAACAACTACATGTCGAGCTAGCAACAGTCCAGACAAAATTATGAGATTAAATGTAATTTCTTAAAGAAATTGAAGTATGAATATATTTTTATCACTTTTAAAATAGTCATTTCCTCACATAATAGTCTTTATTGCAAAACAAAACGTTTCAGTAAGAACGAAACGATATCTATTTATCCATTGATCAGCCATTATTATTATCTGTCATTCATTATTATCCACTACAATAACAACTTCAAAATGCTGCATTAATCCATGAGCATAGCAAAAATTAATATTCAAAGTATCCGTAAACAGTCAACAATATTCACATTTCAAATTGTCATTTCATCTCTGTAGTCTTTATTGTAAAATAAAGCACCTTAAGCAACAACCGAAATGATATTGACCTTTATCCACTATACTTGACATTATCCATTCATCCATGCGTCCGAAACAAAGTAGTTATTACTCAAAATTGTCCGCAAGAGCCAACAATGCAATGCCAGTCAGATGATTTCGCGATATAAAATTAAATGTTGTTTATAAACGGTATAAATACATAAATATTAAATTGAAGAATGAATATGTTTTTATCAAACTTAAAATAATCATTCATCCTCTTAGTAGTCCTTATTGTGTAATAAAGCACTTCAGCAACAATTGAAACGACAATAACACCATCCATTCTTATTAACATTACTATTATCAATTATAAAATATGCATTAATCCATGAGCTCAAAGTCAAAGATTTATTACTAAAAAATGTCACTAACAACAAACAATAGAAATATTCCCTCCTGATTTTGCGATACGAGATTAAATATGCCAGCCCCGAAAAAGAATAAACATTAAAAACCTTATAAATTACAGTATTAATATATTTTATCACTTATTGTAAAATAAAACACTTCAGCAACAATCAAAATGACATTTACCTTATGTGACAATAAATTTATAATGGAAAAATATAGATTTCAAATAAAACCTCAGTTTTATAGCTGAGGCAATATTTAAAAAGATACCTTAAATTATATTAAGAATAACAAATTATTTAATGTCTATGTTTATTCAGACTCGATGTCTGTCTTTTTATTGCAGTGAATAAAAAGGATAACGAATTTCAAATTATTGAAGATATAAAAAAAATTAGTATTAGATATTTTAAAAGGTTTTTTCCGGTGGATTAAATGTCATACAAGGGCAATATGGATTGAAAAATCAGATCAAGATGCAGTTAAAAAGGGAAGATATTGATTTTATTAGTAAGTACTCAAAACAGAAATTGAAATCTAAATTGAAGGGATATAGAATGGTAAAATAGATGGAATATAAAAAGATTTAAAGAAAGACATTCGAATTTATATCTAATTATTATGAACATTGAAATTTTTTTTATAAATCCTGATTTTGGCAAACCATGACTACATTTTAGTTTATTTTTTTTATTTATTTTTCTTCTTCTTCTAATGCAGCTGGCAAACAGACATGGACGTCTTTGGATGTCTATAAGGGCTGCACCGATGTTACTCACTTTGCATTATCCAGGGGCGCGTTTAACTTGATGGTAAGCCACGGACGCGGAGTAACAATGCCCCCGCAGCGCTCTACGATCCTATTAGGACCGGGACATACGGCTTAAAGTGGATTCCGAACCACTACAACACCCATGGGCAAAGCCGATTTGAACCCGATACCTGTGGTACCGAACGCCAGAGCGCTAGCCATTCGGCCATCAGGCCCCTACATTTTAGTTTTATCAAAATAGAATTTTTGGAAAATCAAGTATTTGTTATTATAATATAGAGTTTGGTACCTACACATCTCACTTTATATAATTTTTTATTTCATAATTATAAAAATCAAAATGGAATAAAGATTCATTAAATATTAGAGATTTACTATTTAATAAGGGCCTAATGAGGCTAGTGCTCTGGCGCTCGGTGATACAGATTTTAGTGCCATATATGCCTGTAGTGGTTCCGAATACACTATAAACCTTAGGTTCCGGTTTAATATGAATGTAGAGAGTTGGGCTAAAAACCCTAGGCCGTAAAAAAGAAAACACCTCGTCTTGAAATCTGCCAGTAGACAAACAACTTTGGCCCATCATGGGGTTGTTGCGCTAAGGAAGAAATATTAATATTTAATAAAAAATGTAAAAAATAAATAATTAAAGTTTGGTGTTCTAATGGGAATATCTATCAGATAGAGTCGATCATTTTTTTAAATGCTTTGTTAAAACTAAGTTGCGTTAAATATTGTTTTAATGAAGTTTATTATTTGTTATTTTATTAGCTGAAAGAAGTAGCTTATGCTTGATTATTTATAATAGTAAAGTTTTACAATTATCTTACGTTAAACCCCATTTGGGTTATTTTGTTTGTATGAAATTGATATTTTTGATATAAATCAAATATACATACATTTTTAGTTAATGAGTTATTTCTGGTTTTAATAGCTATAAGAAAGATTTTACAGAATTTTGTTATATGAAACGCTTTAAATGTTTGAAATTATTAAAATTAGCCATACTCCAATTAAGCGTATTAAAAATATGAACCCTGTAGTTTGCACAGGAGGGATGTTGAGTTGTTTTCGACATGATCACTTAAGATGAGAGGTACCTGGATGACACCCAGAGAGATTACGACGAATGTCATTAAAAAGTGTTGGACTTGGCTCAGCTCTGTCTTGGGGGAGAGAGGGTAGTCGTCATGACTGGTTTTCAGTAATTCGAATACCACCAGAGGGAGGGACTTCCATACATTTTGAATTACTTTATCCATTCTCTTTAACGTTATACATTGAAATTACTCCACTAATCCATACGACCCAAAAAAAACAAATAAAAATAGAGAATCTGATAAATTGCAAAAATTAATATATTTTTATCACGTTTAAAATTATCATTTCATCATTTAGTGCTTCGTTGTAAAATAAAAGTATTTCAGCAACAACTGAAACGTCATTTAAATTATCTATTCTAGTTAACATTATAAATTGAAATTAATCCAATTTGTCCAACTAACCCATGCTGCTCAAAAAAAAAATAGAGAACCCTAATAAATTGCAATGTTAATATATTTTTAACACATTTAAAATTATCATTTCCTTACTTAGTGCTTCATTGTAAAATAAAGTACTTCAGCAACAACCGAAACGACAATTTAGATTATCCATTCTAGTTAACATTATGAAAATTACTCCAAATTGTCCAACTAATCCATGCGCCCAAAAAAGATAAAAATAGGGATTTTTACGTTTAAAATAATTAAATTTTGCAATGTTAATATATTTTTAAATCACTTTTAAAATAATTATTTCATCATTTAGTGCTTCGTTGTGAAATAAAGTACTTCAGCAACAACCGAAACGGCATTTAAATTACCCGTTCTAGTTAACATTCTCCACCTCAAATTGCTCCATTAATTCATGCGCTAAAAACAAATAAAAAATCCTAACAAATAAAAGTAAAGAACATGACAAATTACAATATTAATATATTTTATTCACATAAAATTATCATTTCATCACTTAGTATTTCATTGTGAAATAAAGTGCTTCAGCAACAACTGAAATGACATTTAGATTATCCGATCTAGTTAACATTCTCCATTCAAAGTATCCCACCAAATTGCTCCATTAATCCATGCGCCCAAAAGGAAACAGTTATTACTCAAAAGTGTCCGCCACAGCAAACAATAGAATGCTCGTCTGCTAATTTCGCGATGCAAACTGCTAATTCGAAGTTAATCCGACGAGAGAGATGCAGGCGGAGGAACCCCGAATTAATTTCGGAACCGAATGCCCGCGGAACGACCGTCCAGTTCAAAATAATTAGCGACCCATCGAAGCCAAGGTGAAAGGGAGATGGAGGTGGAGTTGCTTAATGGTGTCCATTCCTTGTGAGGTCACGGTCAGCGTTGTCAGGGGGATGTGGGAAATGACGGAAGTTTCCTGTAGGAAAAGCATCTTAAATGGTGCACAGGATAAACCAAGCTTGGCCAATTTAATTAGATATATCATAGGGACAATGTCCAATCCGTAATGACTTTGACAGAAAGTGTTGTATTTGGCAATCTGATTCTAGTAGAACATAAATGAAGTTCATCTAGGTTTTCAGCCCAACGCATGAATGCGGAGCAGTTATTTCTGAATTGACAGGAGATAGTGACATGCCCGCTTAATGGAGACTATAATAGAAATTTTCATATTTGGCAATCGGGTTGCCTGAAATATTGTTGTGTGAAAATCAGGTTGTATGAAATAGAAGCAGTATTTCTGAATGTTTTGGTAGGTATTAATTTATGCTGGATAAACCAACCTGGTGCATTTTGATATATATAGATAGTGATCATGTCCACTTCACAGTGACTATAACAGAAAGTATCGTATTTGGCAATCGGTTTACGAGAAATATAAAGTTTATCTATGCTTTCTTCATCCCAACACGCGAATACGGAGCAATTATTTCTGAATGTTTTGATGGGTATTAAGTTTTGCTAGATATTCCAAGCTAGAGCAATTTGATTCAATACATAGGTATACCGGATAAACCAAGCTTGGGCAATTTAATTCGATATATCAGTAATGGCCATGTCCACTCTGTAATGACTTTGCCAGAAACTCGTATTTGGCAATCGAATATGAAGTTTATTTATGTTTTCTTCGGCACGACATATGCATGCGGAGCAGTTATTTCTGAATTATAAATAGTGATCATGGCCACTTGATAGTGACTATAACAGAAAGTCTCGTATTTGGAAATCTATGAAGTTTATCTATGTAGGTAGTATTATTTTATGATGGATAAATCAAGCTGAAGCAGTTTGATTCAATATATATGTAAGTGATCATATCATCTTGGTAGAGACTATAACAGAAAGACTCGTATTTGGCAATCGGATTGCCTGAAATATGAAGTTTAGCTATGTTATCTTCAGTACGACAAGCGAATGGAGCAGTTATTTCTGAATGTTTTTGGTAGTTATTAATTTATGCTGGACAAAGCTGGAGGAATTTGATTTAATATATAGGTAGTGACCATGTTCACTTGGTGTTGACTATAATATAAAAGTCTCGTATTTGGCAATCGGATTGCCTGAAATATGAAATTAATCTGATTTCTTTAGCATGACACGTTAATGATGAGCAGCTATTTCTGTATTTTTTTCTAGGTGTTAATTTATGCTGGACAAACCAAGCTGAAGCAGTTTGATTCCTTATATAGGTAGTGACCATGCCCATTTGGTAGTGACTATAACGGAAAATATAGGAACTGGTTATCCATTGATGAGCTGGTAAAACTGAATCGGCAATAATTTTTGTCTTTGTAGCCAAGAACTTTATAGTCCGACATTGGGAAGAAAAACGTTTATACTTTTATAGAAATGCCTGCCTATAAGGTATACACTTAAATCTGCATTTATTTTACACCTGAGAAACAAGCAACTTTAATAAGAGTTGATGAGTAATTCTGAAATTTCTTTTGATATTACCATTTTATAATATGATAAAATCAAAAGAAATATTTATCTTATTAGATTTTATTAGTATATTAGATTTTATTTAATTCATGTTAGTATTGTGCATATTTTTTTTTTTTATTAATTTATGTACGAGTATACAATTTTATCTATTTTATTATTTAATTTATTAGATATTAGATTTTATAAATATATATATGTGTGTGTTTATATTATATCTTTTGATATAATATTTTTCTTTTGATATTAAACAATTTAAATTTTTATTTTTATTGTAGTTAAAATTATTTAATGACCGATATTACTTTTTTCTCCTTTACACCGCTCTCTCTTAATCTGTTCGACCTGACCACTTGCCAATTTTTCACACAATAGTTAAACCAACTAGTGATTCATTCAATACTCCGTTCATTACCAATTGTAGATGGATTGATGATGTTAAAGGATCTTAATTATGCAAAAATGGATTAAACTCATTACATCTTTTTCGAAGCGACCGCAGCACAAATTTTTCTTTAATATTGATATCATCCCAATTATAGAGGATATCAAATCTACTAAACTTTTGCAACATAAAAAATAAAAACTAAAATAAATTATTAATGATATATTAATTAAATTTTAAAATAAATATACTATTCACTTTTATCAAAAATGTATTTTATAATTAAATATTGTATTTTATACTAAATATGAAATAGGTATTTTACTTTTTTGTAATTATTATGTTATAAAATGATAATATCAAAAGAATAAATATTTAATTTTTCCTATTTAGTATATATATAGTATTTAATATAGTATCATTTTATAATATTATCATATTATAAAAATGATAATAAATTCCTCAATACAATACTATGGATATCAGAATAAATTCCTCAATAAATAGTACGGGCATTATTCCAATCCACAGTAAATGTTTGTATCAAAATTTGAAGAAATACTTATGTATTGAAGAGCAATTTTTCACGTTTTACAAAAGCAAATATTTTATACTAGCAAAATAATCGAATACCTAGAATTTTTGCACTTGATTTATAAAAGTTTCTTTAGTTATGCAAATAGTCTTTTAAAAATGATTTCTAAGTTCTTAAAAAGAAGAATTTCTGCTTACAAAACTGAAACATACTTAAAAATTTGTACCCAAACAAACAATGATAAATATTCATGTTTTCCCATTTTCTAAATTAACTTTCGCCTACTAATTCTTCATTCTAGAAAAGGCTTTGTTTGCTGGTTTATGTTATGCACATATTATATAAGATAGAAAAGAAAGATATTTATTTAGCAGTTAAAAGTAAGCCAATTAAACAAAAGATGGTGTTTGTGCATTCAAGATTAGAATTAAAAATAAATAATTTAGATATTAGATTTGAATACTTTTATTGGAAAACAGCAAACTTTTAACAAACTCCTAGGATTGTTTTAATTCAATTTGTTTAAATATTGCTACTAGTTAGTATTAAGTAACTGTCTTTTAAATTAGATAGAAAAGATTAGATAAGGTGAAAATTTGTAATCTTTTATTAGCTATTTTTATAGTTTCTTAATAACAAACTTGGACATTTTTATTAGGATTAGTTTAATTAAATTTATTTAAATTTTGCTGTTAGTTAGTATTAAGTGACTCTTTTCGTTAAACTAGATAGAAAAGATTAGAAAGAGGGAAAATTTGCAATCTTTTATTAACTATTTTAATAGCTTCTAAATAGCAACCTTGGTAAATGTTTAATAGATTATTTTAATTAAAATTATTTAAATTAGTTAGTATTATGTAAACTATTTTTTACTAAATTAGTGAGAAAAGATTACATACAAATTACTACAAATACAGATTTATTACAAATTGCAATCTTTTATTAACTATTTTATAGCTTCTAAATAACAAACTTGGAAATTTTTTAATAAACGACTCAGATTATTTTAATAATATTTATTTAAATTTTGCTACTTGTTAGTATTTAATAATTCTTTTTCTTTTAATTAGATAGAACAGATTAGATTTATTGAAAATCTGTAATATTTTATTAACTCTGTTTTGTAGCTTCTAAATAGCAAATTTGAAAAATTTTAATATATGCCCAGAATATTTTGATTTAATTTATTTAAATTTTGTTATTGGTTAGTATTAAGAACTCGTTTTGGTTAAATTAGATAGAAAAACATATATAGGGTAAGAATTTATAATCTTTTATTAGCTATTTTTTACAGTTCTAAAAAGCGAACTCGAAAAATTTAAAATAAACGTCTAGGAATATTTTAATTAAATTTACTTACATTTTGCTATTAGTTAGTATTAATTAACTCTTTTTCGTCAAATTAGATAGAAAAGGTTAGATAGGGTGAATATTTTATTAACTATTTTTCAATTCCTACTATTAGTTCACACTCTCCCTATATATATCTTGTTCAAATTTTCATTCGTTCATAAAATACTTTTTATTCATCCCCTGAATTCAAATAAATTTTTTTAAAACTTGTAGTGGATGACATTTGATGTTAATGCAGTTCATTTAAATATTAATTCATTCATTGAATTTATTGAATTAATTTTAATTTTTTTAGATTTAAGTTACATGTATCTAATAATAGATGGCGCCAGATGTAAGAGAAAATTTCAACTTTATTTGTAAAGGACTTTTGTGCAATATAGTGAAAAAAAGTAGGGATTGACTTTAAAAAAAAAATTTATATTACTTGTTATAACTTCGTTTATTAGCGTCAAGAAGATGTTTTAAATATTTATGAAGTTATGCAATTTGTACCAAAATATCAATACAGTGACATTAAAAAATAATTGTCTTGTTGTTGTGTCTAATCCTCTTTGTCCTGATGGAGGTGTCTAATCCTCAGTGCGGGACGGACATCCCAAGAGTAGTCTACTCAAGGATGGAGGGAAAGGGGCAGCTTCTGTTGTGATGGAGCACCCGTAGGTAGAAGTCTGATTGACTCCATGTCTTTTGAAGAAGGTGAGCAGTGCCTTCCTTGAGAACTTTTTAAGGAGAACTTCCCCACATGTGCGTATCGTAAGGGCGAAAACTCGTCATACTCCCACCCTAACGAGGCAAGATGCTGAGCATTCAAACGCCCTCGAGTCACGAGAGTATTTACAGCAAATCTGCCAGCGGACAGAACCTCAGTTTTAATGTTCACCAGCGGCCCACGTTGCCACTGAGCCAGGAGTCAGGTACATTTTTCCTAAATTATATTTATAAAAATATTTTATTTATTATTATTTTTTAAAAATGCATATCATATTTTAAAACTTATTTACCATAAAGTATGTTTGGTAACTTAGATGTTAGGAATTTTGATTACATGTTAATAATATTATATATGTATTTAAGGATTTTAAAAAGGAGCAAAAATGGAGGAGAAAAACTGTTTTTTGAAGAAAAAACATTAATTTTTAAGCACTAATTAAAAATTATCTTAACACATTTCATTAAAGTTTCTTCCATAATATCTTATGAATACAAAGCTCAAAAATAGTTTTACTAAATTTTCAACTAAGTAATGATTTTTTAAAAATAATATTTGTGTTATATTTTAATAATTGATGAAAGAAGAATTTTTGAAGAGTTTTTTTTTATTTGGGGTATCTTTTGTAGCACGGTAAAATTCGTAGTTTTTAAACCAAAAAAATTTTGATACATAAAGGTCTAAATTCAAAGTCAAAAGGTTTTTTACTTTTTTAATAATTTTGTTATTGGGTGATATCAAGTTAGTAAAAAATGTAGGTACATTTTAACTTAATTTTATAAAAAACTCAGGGATTTAAAAATACCTTACATCAGGAAATTTTATATATAATTTTAATGACCACTTTATATGCAAAGCAAATGACAAATTCGTCCAAATAAAAGCTCTAAAGGTTTTCTGATATCTTATCAGAAAAATATTTATACTGTATTATATTTAATCTATAAGATTACGCGTTCTCAAAGGAGGGTTTTAACTAGTGGAAAAAAATTCATTTTCTTGAAATATCCATTTTTTGAAAGAAAATTTCTAAGAAAATGAAACTGTATGTGGTTTTCATTAGTGGTCCAGTGGAAGGAAAATAAATAGTAAAGAGTTTTTTTTTTTTTCATTTTATTACAAACTATAAAGGTTAAAATATTCCTATACGAACCATTATGTTTTTAAAACGTTGTAGTAACAAAAATATTTTTATATTCTTTCAAAATAAATTGCTTATTAAAAGGGAATATAAAACTAATGTAAAATCAATTTAAATGTCACATATAGCTTATTATACCAACTGCAGCTTATTATTAAAGCAATGTCAACTAAAGCTTATTACTAAACTAAAGTCAATTATAGCTTATTACTAATCTGATATCAACTGTAACTTATTGCTAAACTAATGTCAACTAAAACTTAATTATCAATCTAATGTCAACTAGAACTTATTGCTTATCTAATGTCAACTAGAACTTATTGCTTATCTAATGTCAACTAGAGCTTATTGCTTATCTAATGTCAACTAGAGCTTATTACTGCTAAACTAAAGTCAATTATATCTTATTACTAATCTGATATCAACTGTAGCTTATTGCTAAACTAATGCCAACTAAAACGTATTGTCAGGCTAATGTCAACTAGAACTTATTGCTTATCTAATGTCAACTAGAGCTATTGCTTATCTAATGTCAACTAGAGCTTATTACTGCACTAAAGTCAATTATATCTTATTACTAATCTGATATCAACTGTAGCTTATTGCTAAACTAATGCCAACTAAAACGTATTGTCAGGCTAATGTCAACTAGAACTTATTGCTTTTATCTAATGTCAACTAGAGCTTATTACTAAACTAAAGTCAATTATATCTTATTACTAATCTGATATCAACTGTAGCTTATTGCTAAACTAATGCCAACTAAAACGTATTATTAAACTAATGTCAACTAGAACTTATTGCTAATCTAATGGTCAACTAGAGCTTATTACTAAACTAATGTCAACTAGTGCTTATTACTTATCTGATATCAACTGTAGCTTATTGCTAAATTAATGTCAACTAAAACGTATTATTAAACTAATGTCAACTAGAACTTATTGCTTATCTAATGTCAACTAGAGCTTATTACTAAACTAAAGTCAATTATATCTTATTACTAATCTGATATCAACTGTAGCTTATTGCTAAACTAATGCCAACTAAAACGTATTGTCAGGCTAATGTCAACTAGAACTTATTGCTTATCTAATGTCAACTAGAGCTTATTACTAAACTAAAGTCAACTAGTATCTTATTATTAATCTGATATCAACTGTAGCTTATTGCTAAACTAATGTCAACTAAAACGTATTATCAATCTAATGTCAACTAGAACTTATTGCTTATCTAATGTCAACTAGAGCTTATTACTAAACTAAAGTCAATTATAGCTTATTACTAATCGGATATCAACTGTAGCTTATTGCTAAACTAATGCCAACTAAAACTTAATATTAAACTAATGTCAACTAGAACTTATTGCTAATCTAATGTCAACTAGAGCTTATTACTAAACTAAAGTCAACTATATCTTATTACTAATCTGATATCAACTGTAGCTTATTGCTAAATTAATGTCAACTAAAACGTATTATTAAACTAATGTCAACTAGAACTTATTGCTTATCTAATGTCAACTAGAGCTATTACTAAACTAAAGTCAATTATATCTTATTATTAATCGGATATCAACTGTATTGTTGCTAAACTAATGTCAACTAAAACGTATTATTAAACTAATGTCAACTAGAACTTATTGCTAATCTAATCTAATGTCAACTAGAGCTTATTACTAAACTAATGTCAACTAGTGCTTATTACTTATCTGATATCAACTGTAGCTTATTGCTAAATTAATGTCAACTAAAACGTATTATCAAACTAATGTCAACTAGAACTTATTACTAATCTAATGTCAACTAGAGCTTATAACTAAACTAATGTCAACTAAAGCTAATTATTATTCTAATATCAACTATAGCAAATTACTATTCTAATGTCAACTAAAGTGTATTGCTAAACGAATTTCAATTAAAGCTTATTAAACTAATGTCAATAAAACTTATTATTAAACTAATGTCAGCTAAAGCTTATTGTTAAATTGTCAACAATAGACTATCACTAATATATTTTAATATTACCTAGCTTAATATTAGAAAGTTTAAAGTCAAATTCCAAAAATGCTTTTTGAAAAGTTTATTTTAAATAATGCTTTAGTCCCTTCTTAAGTTACTATGTAGGTTTATTCTCTAATTTTAGCAAAAATTTCTTTAATTTGAAAAAACTTTTTATACTAGAATACATGCAAAAGGAAAATAACGGTTTTGTTATTTCCGCCTACGTTCCTAATTAACGACTCTGAATTTTACAAATGCTTTATCTTTTTTTTTTTTCTTTAGCCAACTTTTTCATCAGTACTTGTTAAAATAATATGTTGCTGGACAAATTAAAAATGCACATATTAATTACACTTTTAAAATATCACTTTACAAAATGAAATTACAAAATAAAATTATTTTTAAAAATATACCAATCAGCAATAACTCATCCAATAAAATCATTAGCAAATCTCACAAATAAATAATTAAATATTTAGTACGTCACTAAAGATAATCAGCAATAACTCATCCAATAAAATCATTAGCAAATCTCACAAATAAATAATTAAATATTTAATACGTCACTAAAGATAAGATAAGTCAATAAATAATAATAAGTCACTAAAAGATTTTTAATAAGTCATTATATTTTATTGAGGCATTAAGAAAAAAAGCTAAGAATTTTAATTCCAATTTGTACTAACCGAAAGTATTCTTTATCGAATATTCATGAATTAATTCATTAAAAAGATTTTAATCTTTAAAGAAAACGTTCTCGAATCATTAGCACAGCTCAAGTAAATAAATAATTAAATATTTTGAGTCGTTAGATTTTATTGAGATATTTTTAGAGATTTATTCTCTCCAACACAATAAAAATTATGTATGAAATATATATGTACCAACATATATATATATATATATATATATAAATTTACGTATTAAAATTTATATGGTTAATATATATATATGTAGCGCAGATATCGACAAAAA